>JAADXY010000685.1:0-16332 GCA_023338065.1 Phytopythium montanum
GAGGCCGCACGCATCGCCAAGGCGCTGGCGCCTCGCACCAACATCTCGCCGCTCACCGTCGACGTCCTGAACGAGGCGGCGGCCGTCGCCCAGCTCTGTGCTGACGCCGACTGCGTCGTGTCGCTGCTGCCCGCGCCAATGCACGTGGGCATCGCCGACAAGTGCATCGCCGGCAAGACGCCGCTCGTGACCGCGAGCTACGTGTCGCCCGAGATGCGGGCGTTGGACGCACGCGCCAAGCAGGCGGGCGTCCCCATCCTGTGCGAGCTCGGCCTGGACCCGGGCATGGACCACATGAGCGCCATGAAGGTCATCGACGACGTCAAGGCGCGCGACGGCACCGTCGTGAGCTTCTCGTCCGTCTGCGGCGGACTACCCGCCCCCGAGGCCGCCGACAACCCGATCGGCTACAAGTTCAGCTGGAGTCCGCGCGGTGTGCTGACGGCTGCACTCAACGCCGCGCAGTACAAGAAGGACGGCCGCGTGGTCAACGTCAAGGGCGATGACCTGCTCGCGAGCAGCGAGCGCGTCAACTTCCTGCCGGCCTTCGCGCTCGAGCAGATCCCGAACCGCGACTCGCTGCCGTACGCCGACATTTACGGCATCCCCGAGGCGCACTCCATCTTCCGCGGCACGCTGCGGTACGCTGGCTGCTGCCAGATCCTGTACCAGCTCCGGCAGCTCGGCCTGCTGGACCTCGACCGCTCGGTCGAGAGCGTCTTGCCAGCGAGCCCCACGTCGTGGCCTGCACTCTTGGAGGAGCTTGAGCGCCACGCGGACGGCACGATCACCCCGGAGGCGCGAGGGTTCCTCGAGTTCCTGGGTGCCTTCAACCGAGAGACGCCACTCGTGAGCTCGACGCCGTCCGTGCTCGACTCGTTCTGCAGTCTCCTACAGGACAAGCTCGCGTACGCGCCGGAAGAGCGCGACATGGCCGTCATGCACCACGAGTTCGGCGTCGAGTACCCTGGCGGCAAGAAGGAGAAGCGCACGTCCACGTTCGTCGGGTACGGCAGCGGCGGGCAGGATACCATCATGGCCAAGACAGTGGGCGTCACGGCCGCCATCGGCGTGAGTATGATCCTCAAGGACGCGGTCCAGGGCCGCGGCGTACTCACGCCGACCACGCCTGACATCTACGCCCCCGCGCTCGCGAGACTCGAGGTCGAAGGAGTCAAGTTCATCGAGAAGACGTTCCCCGTGGCGTAGAGCGACCACGGGATTGTCGACTTGGATGTGAAGATGAGTATATACCCTCCTTCTCGCAGTTGTCTTGTGGGCGTTGATGCCGTGCTCCCATGGAGCTAGAGCGTGGTCACTGGTCTCTTGATGCTGCTTGTCGCCGCACCGACGCTGTCGTCAGGTCCGAAGGCCTGTTGAGGCGAGCTGATCGTCATGTAGCGCTGCGAGATGCCGTCGGACGACAGGAACAACTTGGACAGCGCCTTGGGGCGAGCGCCGGCATGGCTCGTCTTGATTTGACGTCCGCCAGCTCGTGCCGAGGGGTAGATGTTCATCTCAACAAAGCCGCTTCCTGGACGAACCACGTCTTGAGTCTCTGGGAACGGAAGCGACGGTGCTGAAGACGCTGACTCCAACGTCAGACTCACTCCGTCACCTCTTGGGGATATCGTAGCAGTCTCTTGATTGACGGACGTGTCACGAGGTGACGGCAGTCTGCTCAGCTCTGGACACGCGATCATGACGGACGCCTTGCCGAGGTAACGCTGCGGCATCCGGTCGACTCCGTTGCGCTGGCGCAGGATCAGTCCCTGTGGCTTCCACCGGTCCGTTTGGATCTCCATCTCGGTCGTGGATGGAGCCACCGAGATGCCGACGCTGCAGTTGGTGCGGCGGCGATACGCGGCCAACTCGTCAATGTCCTTGAGCTGTAAGCACAGGCAAGGTAAGTGTCGGTGGGATCCTCCCAGTCACTGAAGGCGTTCCTGTGGATGCGTACCCGGCTTTGGAGGCCATCGCGCTCGATGGTCAGCTCGTCAACTTGAGCCTGCAAGCGTCCGAGGTGCTCCATGCGCTTGGCGCTCGTCGTCACCTCCTTCTCCCACGCCTTGGTCTTCTCAAACAGCATCATCGTCAGTCGCTTCTCGTCTTCCTGCAGCTTCTCGTGAGCAGCCGACAGCGTCAGGAGCTCGATCGACTGCGCCGAGCACTTGGCCCTCGCATCTTGCAGGTCAGCTGTCGCTATACGCTGCTCATTGCATTGCGAACATGTGAGGGACTAGCATCAGACAACACACGTGAAAGCTCGAGACGTACCAGGGACTTGTCGGCCTTGGCGAGGCTCGACTTACCCATCTCGACCGTCAGCCGCAGCTTGGCGAGTTCTGCATCCAGCGTGCGGATGTGCAGCAGCTCCGAGTCGATCTTGTTCTCGGCGTGCTCGAGGTCTTCGCGGACGCGGCTGGCGTTCTCCTGTAGGTGCTGCAGCTCGACGCTGATCAGGCTGGCGCGGTTGTAGCACAGGTGCGAGAACTTCTGGATGTTCTTCTCCATCAGGACCTTGCGCCGCAGCTCGCGCTTCTTGCGCTGGAGCTCTGCGAGTCCGTCGTTCTCAGCCACGTCGTCGCGCTCGTCGTCGTTGGGGACTGTGTCCGTGTTGATCTCGTCCAGCAGCGCGGAGTTGTCGCACGTGGCGTGCACGGTCTGCGAGACCGTGTTGAGGAACTCGAGGAGGATGTCGACCTTGTTGGACTCGAACTGGTGATCACGCTTGCCATCTTCGATCTGGTGCATCATGGCCTCGAGCTGCTCCGCCGCACCCGCGCTGTCCTGGTTCAGCCGCATCTTGAGCGCGTTCACACTGTCGGACCGGAGAAAGAGTTAGCATCATCGTGTCTATCGTGAACAACGGGTAGATCTTGGCCAGAACTTGCCTCCCCGTCAGCGCCTCGATCGTCAGCTTGGCTTCCTCGAGTCGGTCCCCAAGCGCGTGGTTCTTGCGTTCCATGTCCTGTAGTCATCGGCGTCAGCGCGGACGTATCAACCCGAGGCCGTTAATGACTGCAATGACAATCGAAAACTCGTACCGTGATGACTTTCTGCTGCTTGGTGACCTTGTCCTTGCCGTCCTCGATCTCCGTCAGCATGCGGTGCACTTCTTGGTGGTACGCCTCGAAGTTCTGCTCGTTGATCTCCAGCGCACCCGTCGAGACTTCCTCGTCCTCCAGTTCCGCCTCCACACTCGTCAAGCTCGAGTCGACCGTCGCCCCGCTGCTCTTGCCGCCACGCTTCCCGCCGCTGCGACCGTGAGTGCCCGGTAGAGAACCCTGGCTGTCAGCCACCGAGCTCCCGCTTGGCTTCTCACTGCTGTCAGCTACCACGAAGCGCGTAATGACCGTCGTGCTGGGCATCCGGCTGAGCTGGCGACGCATCGGAGGCGGTCGGGCTGCGGCTGTCGCTGTGACTCGAGCCAGCGCGCCGACGAGGTCGTTCTCGCGCATTTGAGAGCGCTCCAGCTGCAGCAGGAGCTGCTCGAACCTGTTCTGACCGCCGCCTCGAGCTGGCTGGCCTTGTGTATGGCCGCTTGCATCTCCATCTCCTGGTCGTGTATCTCCTCCGGTCTTGCCTCGACCGATTGCTTTGTCTGGAGATGACGGAAGATGGTCGGAGCCAGCAGCTCCGCCAGACTGCGTCCTCTCGAGATCCTTCTCCAACTTCTTGTTCATCTTGCGGAACTCGAGGTTCTTCTCCTGCAGCTCCTCCCGCGCGCGCTCTTCCTCGATCAGTTGGTCCTCCAGGTGCCGTTTCGTTTGCTCAAAGCGCTGCAGCGTAGTCGCGAGCTCCTCCTTGAGGAGCGATAACGAACGCTGCTGCTCGTCACTCTGTACCGACTTGTCCTTGAGCTGCAGTTGTGTGGACGCGAGGTCCTCGCTCAGCTGCGCACTTTTCTTCAGCTCTTCCTGCAAGCGATAGTCTGGTGTAGCGTCCGAGATCAGATCAATCACCCGTGTGCCTGTAGTCATAGACCTCACATAGAACAAGCAAACGTACAGCTCGTGCCAAAGTCGGACTCCAGCTGCGCCTTCTCCACCTTGACGGCGTGCAAAGCCTTGGTCACCTCCGAGAGCTCCTCCTTCAGATGGTTGTTGGACGCCGAGAAGATGTCGCGGTCGTGGTTGGAGCGGATCAGCTGCTGCTTGATGTCCTTGAACTCGACCGCGAGCCGGTCGACCTCTTCCTGAGTTGCCTGTGCGAGCTGCAGCTTGGACCGGAGACTCGCAATCGTCATCTTCTGCTCCCGCTCGCCCTTGCGCGCGGCTTGCAGCTGCTCCAGCGCGTACGCGTTCTCCCTTACCAGCGCCTTGACCCGCTGCTGCAGCGCCTCGTTCACCTCCTCCATCTCCTTGGCCTCCGTGCGCATTCGGTGGACGACTGTGCGCATCTGTTGTTCACCCTTGGACGCCCGCGCCATTTCCTGGCGCGCAGCCTGCAGCTCCTTGCTCTTCAGTGGAGGTAACACACACAAACACACCGGACAGCAGCAGAGGGTCAGTCCTTCATGATGACAAGCGACCAAGTCGGTAGGGCACGCACCTCTCCGTGCACAAGCTCCAGGTGTCCGCCGCAGGTCTCGCATGGGTGAACACGCAACACAGTCTCACTCGGCGCGAAGAGAGGCAGGACGTCTCTCAAGTCGACCGACGGAACGCTCGACAGTTTGTCTTCGCCGCTGGGAGATGTCGCCAGCTGCTGTTGTGGCTGCTTGGCCATGTTGCGCAGCTCCTCCTTGACCACCACGACGTCGTGGTAGTACGCGCGGCGGATGACCTCGATGATCTGGTTGCGGCGCGCCAACTTGCCGCGCAGCATCTCCAACTGCAGGTCCGTCGTGAGCTTCTTCGCTGTTTCGGTGTCATCGTCGTCGTCAAGTGCACCGCCAATCGGAGCCACCACCGTGTCCAGCGGTGCGGAGCCCTCGCTCGTTGATGGCGTCGGTGTCGTTGTCGTAGCGCTATCACTCACCATGTCCTGAGCTGCGCTGGCAACTGCAGCAGAGAGAGCGGTCGCAGTCACCTTTCCCACGCTGTTTCGACGGCTCTCGCCGATGTCTTCCATGGTGCTCGAGCGCGAGAACTGGACGCGCCTGGAAGAGCCAGAGGACATGAGCTTCGGCTCCGCCATCGCTTGACGACGAGCACGCAGCTTCGACCTCGCTCACGCTGCGTCCTCTTGTTCACCTGGTTGGTCGACTGCGACTATTTTTACGGCTCGACATCTTGATCAAGCTGAGTGACAGGCACACAACGGGTGAGGAGGCAGCACATGAGTGTTTGGACAGCGACTCACCTTTGACCCCCGTGTTGTGAGCGACGGCTTCTGTGGCTGGAGACCTGAAGCACGGGGAGACACCTCCACATCCCTCAAGCCGGATGCCGTGAGGAAACTACATGTATTGCAGCGTGGGTTACTGCTGCCAGCAACTCCCTGCAGACCAACGAGACCACCTCGAGCCGTGCGCCTCTCCACGTGCGATCAAGTTGCTGGGAGAGAAGGGGAAGATAAAAGAGCAGCACGCCCACCACCCAGTGCTGCTCAAACGTACACACTCACCCACAGTCGACAGCAAACTCCGGCCAAACGCGCTCTCCCTCCACACCGCTGGCACGCAATCAGAGCCCGCCAGGCCAGCGAGCGTGCATGGCCGAGAACGCGTTCTCCTCTTCCTCCTCCCCCTGATCGTCGTGGGCGTCGGCCAAAACTTCTTCGTGCTGCTCCGGTTCGTCATGCTGCTCCAGTTCTTCGTGGTGCTCAACCACGACCTCGTCATGACGCTCGACCACCACTTCTTCACGATGCTCGACCACCGTCGTCTCGGTGCGGATCTCCGTCACGACCTCTTCACGATGGACACTCACCACTTCCTCCGCATGCTTGACTTGCGCTTCTTCCTGGTGCTCGTCCTCCGCCTCCTCTTGGATCTCACGCTCCTCGTCGACCACCGACTCACTTTGCGCAGCCTCGGCGGAAGCGTTCGTCGTCACGTACGGCAACCCAACGGGAGCAGCGTTCTGAACAGGCTTAGCGTCTTGCTTGCTGGTGGGCTTCTCGCCCACCACGACCTTCGCAGGGAGGTTCGTACGGAGGGTGAAGCCCACAGCAGGCGTGGCTTCGGTCAAACCCTCGCTTCGGCCTTCACGCGTGCCGTTCTGCGGCGTATCGACGGCTACCGGACTGTCGTCGCGCTCCCCTTCCTTGGTCTCCTCGTCTTCGTCAACATCGATCACTTGTGCCTCCGCGTCCTCCGTCGACCTCGAACTACGTCGGGTACTGCGAGTAGAAGCAGCCGCCTTGGCCTCGTCGTGGGGTCCAGTGCCGCGACGACGTGGAGTGGCACGCTCACTCTTGCGCGCAGGAGGCGTCGGCATCGGGGACATGGAGCGCTTGCTCTTCTGGGGCGCCTTCGACTTGCGCGGCGGTCGCCGACTCGAGTAGTGCGTGTCAAAGTCGGGGAACTCGTCCGCAATGTCGTCGCTCATCTTGACGCCGATCTCGCTCAGGTTTTCCCAGAAGGACTTGCGCGTCCCGATCAGCCGGCTGAGCTTCTCGTCGGCTTCCTCGATGTCGGTCTCCAGCTGGCTGATCTCGTTCTCGAGCAGCGTCGTCTCGACCAGCTTTTCACGGTCGTTCTGGCCGCCGTGCTTGGTGCTCGCGAGGTGCTTGCGCTTGGCCTGCAGCTCCGCCTGGCTGCGGTGCAGGTCCTGCTTGGCGTGGTCGATCTTGTGCATCGTCTCGCGGAGCATGATGCGGTTCTTGAACTCGCACTGCGGGTTCTCGCAGCAGTCCATGTGCACCTCGACGTCGTGCCAGATGCGGCAGATCTTGTTCTTGCACGGCTTGTCGCCGTTGCACATGACCGCGCGCAGCTTCTTGCAGTCGCGCGAGCAGAACTGGCCCGCCGGAGGCCGGCACAGCTGCGCGTCCACGAACTTGATCGACCGGCGCAAGCGCTCCTTGAAGAACTTGCTCTGCTCGGGTGTCCGACGGTCCGGGTAGCACAGCTCACCGATCGCGTCCTTGAAGTTCGACAGCAGCTCGTCCCCCTGCTCGTAGTGCGGCTGGCTCGGGCGGCCGCGGCGTCCCTTGCGCAGCTTGGCAGTCTCCTCCTCTTCCTCCTCGTCCTCGTCCTCGTCGTCCTCATCCTCGTCCTCGTCGTCCTCATCCCCGTCCACGCTGACCACCTCGTTCTCTTCGGCCTTCTCCTCTTCCTGCTCCTCCTCGGAACTCTCCGTGTCCAGCACGACGCGCGCGGAAGCAGCACGACGCGGACGCTTCGACGGCGGCGCCGGCTCCCTCGACACGCTGCGGGTCCGCGTGCCCACGCTCCGCTTCTCCGCCGAGCGGGTGGCCACGCTCGAGTGATCCGCCGATCGCGTCGTTCTCTTCTCCGCGGACCGCGTCATCGGAGGCGGAGGCGGCGGCGGCGATGACGGCGGGGAGGGCTTGGCGCTGCGGGAGGGCGGCCTGGCCGTCTTCTCGCGCTTAATGGCGCCGTCGTCTTCGCCCTTCTCGCGGCGGCGGTGGAACCAGATGTCCTTGGTAACTACAGAACGCAGCACGGGCTCGGCGGCGTCGCTGTGGCAGGCGAGGATGACGCGCTCCATCTGCGGACCGAACTCGGGCGACGTCTCCATGTTGGCCTCGATGTAGCGCACGAGCCGCGCGCAGCAGTCGTGGTACATGTCGTAGTCGGCCAGCGGGTCGGCCGCGAGCCCCGCCGGGCCCGGAAGCCCCGGCAGAACATGCGGCGCGGGCTTAGTCCGAGCCGCGGACGCCAGCGCCGCCTCGAACCGCGAGCAGACCGCGCCCACCGTCTGCTCCGCGCTCTCAGCCAGCGCGTGCATCAGCTCGTCGCGCAGCTCGCTCATCGTGGGCGCCTCGCTCGGGCCCCCGCCGGAGCTTCGCCGCGCGCCTTTCTTGGCCATGGTTGGCGGCAACCTCACGGTTTGTATTGGGCTTGAAATGCCAACGGGAAAGACACCCTGCGGTTGACTTGCGACGAGCGGAAATATCCATTTGTTTTCATCCAACCATGGCGATCTAAATGATGGGTTTTATTCCCATTTTCCACCAATCATAACAGACTTCTTCGCCGGCCACCCACGCCTTTCTTGCCAGCCCACTGGGTTTTCCCCCGTTTCTCGTGAAAAATCCCGCGCCATGAGCTCTGACGGCGCCTCCAAGCACGCGGTGGCGCTGCCGCACGCGCTGGCGGCGGCGACGCCCGACACACTGGCGCCCAACACACCGGCGGCTGACACGGCCGCGCCGCCGCCCGAGCGCAAGAAGCGCAGAGGCGGGCGGCGGCGCGACGAGATCTGGAAGCAGACGACCGTGCACGAGGACAAGTCCGTGGTCTGCAACCACTGCCACGCCGTCATCCACCGCTACGGGACCACCAAGGTCGAGCGCGTGCGCGCGCACTTTGAGAACAAGTGCCTGACCGGCAAGCGGGCCCGGCTGAGCACATCCGGACGAGGCTCTAGTCCAGGCGGGGCACGGCCGGAAGCTGGAGCAACGGCGGCCGAGACCGCGCAGCTCATCGAGCTCGAGGCATCGTCACCGACTGCGCCGGCGCTCAACAAGACGCTGCGCAAGCCCGACTATGGCTCCAAGACGGGCGTCTTCAAGCGCCGCTTCGCGTACTGGATGTACGCGACAGGCCAGCCCCTCGAGAACGCCGAGAGCGAGCTGCTGGCAGGAGCACTTCGCGCACTGCGAGCCGACGCGGCAGCTCCTACGCGCGAGGAACTGGAGCACGAGTTGCTAGATTTGGAGTACAGCACGTCGCTGGCCAAGGTGCAACGCACGCTGGCCGGCAGGAAGGGCTACCTGACGGTCGAGCACTGGGTCGACGCGACTGGCGGCAGCAACACGAGTTTCGGTGCTGTGTCGGACGGCGCGTCACTCTTCCTCGAGTCAGTGGCTGCCGGCTCGAGCGACGGAAGCTACTCGGCTGTCGCCAGAGGCGTTGGAGCCGCCGGGAAGGACGAGGAGGTCTTGCTGGAGACGATCGAGGCGGTGCTGGCCAAGAACAGGAAGAGCGTCGTTGGCGGCGTCGTCACGCCCACGACGGCGACGCTGACCAGGGGAACGCGCGAGAAGCTGCAGAAGAAGCACCCGCAGTGCGTCTTCTTCTACGGCTGCGCCTGCCACGCGCTGAGGCTGCTCATGGGCGACATGGCGAGCGTGCTGCCCTGGCTTGGCGCCGCGACCGCGTTGGTGGTTGAGATCGTCGCCGTCTTCCACGCCAACCACAGACTGCAGAGCCAACTGCACGCGTTACAGTCCCCCGACTTCGGCGCACAGCCAGTCAGCCCGCTTCTCCCGGTTGGAGGAGTTCTGTGCGAGTCGCTCGAGTCGGTGCGGAGCTTGGAGAAGCAGCTGTACGCGCTGGTCGCTCGCCGGGACTTCGTCGACTCGAGCGCGTCCCCGGAGGACCAGAACAAGCTCAAGCGCATCCAGGACTTTGTGCTGAGCGAGTCGTTCGTGCAGGACCTGAGCAACTCACTGGCCGTCCTGCGGCCGCTGCAGCAGTGGCTGGCGCAGCTCGAGACAACGCGCGCGCCGCTGTCCCAGGTGTACGCGAGCTTCGTCGACCTGCTGAGCACGTATGCGTCCATGGAGCTGATCAGCAAGAAGGAGAAGGCGCTGATGGCGTCGTGCGTCCACGACCGGCTGGACGCCATCTACAGCGACGCACACGGCGTCGCGTACCTGTTGGACCCGCTGCATCTCGGCGTGAACCTGGACGCGGCCAAGAAGCGCCAAGCCGAGGCCTTCATCGTGCAGTACTGCCGCGAGAACCTGCAGTCGCTGCCGGTTGCGCAGCAGCACCGAGACATGGACGTGCTGGCGCAGCTGGATAAGTACAAGGAGATGGTGGCGCAGCTCAAGGCGTGCAACACGCCGTACTGGGAGCTGCTCGAGGCCGGAACGGTGACCCCGACCGACTTCTGGGCCGAGCGCCGCCAGTTCCCGCAGCTGCAGCAGCTTGCGTGGGCCGTTTTCGACCTGCCGGTGGCCAGCACGGCTCCCAATGCGGCCTTCGGGTCGCTGGCTCGCCAGGTGCACGCGCGCTTCCACGCGGCGCTCTCGCCCGACCAGCTTCGCAAGCTAACGCACGTGTACTGCAACGCCAGCAGCGGCGCCGCCAGTGGGCTGGCGAGCCTCGTAGGCAACGGAGACGCACACCCGCTGCTCGTGCAGGACATTTAGCATGTCGCTTCGTTGCCAGTAGGGTAGGTGGTCAAACAGATCTTTTGCCGTTTCCTATCACATTGTTTGCGTCGTTTCGCGTCCCAACAGCTCTTGAAGGACGCGTTCATTGCTCTCATTCGACCAGGTCTCACTCATGGCGGACGATGCGGACGAGTATGGAGAGGACGAGTACGAGCCCGAGTCGCCCGTTGCTAGAGTCGCTTCTTCCCCGCACTCTGAGCCTTCACCACCGCCTGTGGCATCGCCCACTCCCTTCCGCGTCGCCTCTGACAGCGACAACGACGTCCATCGCCTCCCTCCACCAGTCCCAAGCGGTTCCGAGCACCATCAGCAGCGTAGTCTACTGCTAGATGAGAGCGCGAGTGATGGCGACAAGCAGACCGCTGCAGTCTCACCCTCGCCTCGCTCCTCCTCAATGCGTCGCGCGTCCGGCCGCCATCTGCTCACCAACGCGGCCTGGACGTACTCGATCGAGGCGACGCGAGTGCGAGCGCTCAAGGTCCCAATCGGCGACTCGCCGGCGCTGAGAGATCTCCGAGTCTTCGCAGTCATCGACAAGCAGGCGCGACAATCACGGGGCTCACTATGGAAGGCGGACGCCATGCGAGGAGCCCGCAGACCGTCCTTGTTGTCTGTCGGCAGCGGTCGCTCTCTGGCGTCTGCCCCATCGACTGGACACCGGCAAGGACGGAGTTCAAGCTCTTCACCTGATGGAAGACCTGGTCTTGCACCTGGTCGACGTAGCGGACTGTTAGAAGAGGCCAAGTGGACGTCTGGAGACGGCGCGCTCAAGTGGACTCTGCCGATGGACAAGTTCCGACAGCTCAAGGCGTACAACCCGCGGATCAAAGTGTTCCTGTACGGCGTTGGCACCGGTGACAGCGCGACATCAAGGCTGTCACCACGACGGACGAGTGAGTCCGAGGCGGCGGACATCCTCAGCTTCGGGTGGTTCTTCCTCGACTTGAGGTCAGTGGTGCTCTCTCTGGTCCATTGTGATGGCCTGCTCACTCGAATATTGTCAACGGCAGGACGCCGGACCTTCCTCTGCGGTGGGTCAAGCTGCAGAACGCTCGGTATGGCGGCGAGATACAGATCCGATCCAGTCTGTCAGCATTCGCAGCTCCAGCAGAGCCAGCGGGCTTCTCCTCCACTTCCAACAGCAAGAGACCAGCTCCCAGTCGGAGCAAAGCGTCCTCTCCTCGCCCAACTGAAGCCGTAGCAGTCAACCGGAGAGCGTTCATTCCTCCAACACCCCAACCACTCCCACAAGAGATCGTCACAGACGATGTAGGCGACTTCTTGCAGCTCGGAGCTCGCAACGGCACCGACGTGTTCATTGTGTCCGTGTGTATCACTGGCGCGCGGAACCTGGCGCCTCTCGTTCGCCACGCACTGGCAGGGAACGACCTGGATGAAGTGACGACTGCGGCGAGCGCTGGCTTCTGGCTCAGCTACTCGCTCTTCGACGTCGTGGTGCAGACGGACGTGTTCCACAACCTCGAGTCGGCCGAGTTCCCGCCCATCCGCGACAGCTTCCGCGTGCGGAGCTGCTTGGACGACCTGCGCGCGTTCATCGACGCTTCTCACGGCGGTTTGCCCGTGTTTCTCTGCACGGAGAACCAGATCGTCGCGGGTATCACCATCCCACTGAGCGATTTGCTGGCTAGCGAGTTGTTTGCTTGCGGCTCGAAGGATAGAGAGCAGCAATTGCCAGCGCCAGGGACGACTGGGAAGGTTGGCGAGCGGTTCTTCTTCCCGGAGTGTGAGGCCGCCAGCGTGTCTGCTTCCGTCTCTATCGAGTACGTCGGACCAGCGACGACAGTGCTGAAGGATGAAGAGCGAGTCTATCTTGAAGGGGATGTGATCTCAAGCCAGCCAGAGCCTGACAACTTGGAGGACAGCAGTCAAGTGGCATCGCCAGCTCCATACCTGACGCCAATGACGACCGCTCGAGTGTCTGTGGCACTTGTTCGTCTGTCGAACGCTCTGCTAATGCCGCTCGTGGGCTCGGACGGCGTTACGGCGTTGATCAGTCTTTCAGGCTCGCAATCAACCGATTCGCTGCAGTTCTGCGGCTTTGAGAGCGCCTTCACGGTCGCTCGGCTATGTCGAAGCTTCGTCGTCGACGCCATCGACCTGTCGGACCGCGACTCGAGCCGCTGCCATCTCCAGCTGACTGCTTCGCGGACACAACGCTGCCTCGCTGAAGCGACTGTCGATCTGTCGGAAATGGTTGGCGCCGACACTGATGGCGAGAAGAAGACTCGCGTGGTCTCCTTGCGGGACGAGTCGGGAAGACCAGCGGGGGAGTGCGTACTGCGGCTGCAAGTGTCCTCAACTGCCCACGAGCTGGAAGGAGAGGTCGACGACCTCGAAGCTCAAGGCGAGCCACGCCATTCATTCCGTTTGTCGCTGCAGGTCAAAGCGGTTCGTGACGTCTCGACCGCTGGGACGTACACCATCTCGTTCGAGCACCCGTTCCACAAGGGTATCCGAGGTACGCTAGCAGCTCTAATAGCCTTGGTTAACGTGGACTTGGACACTGACAGTGTGTTGGTTCGCTTCAGCTCAAAGCCAACCATTGGCGGTGCCTGCCAAGCGAGAGACGAGCGTTCGAGACGCCGCGTACTGCGCCAGTGACCGCCTGGCGACTCTGTCTGAGCTCAAGAGCGTCATGGACGACACTGTCGCCATTGAGTTCACTCCGATTGGCGGTCGCGACAGCAACGGAGGCGGGGGAGTCGCCGCTTTCAGCCTTAACTACCTCTTCTACTCAGAGGAGCGGTTCAGCTGCCCAGACGCAGAGTGTCGAGGCACGTTCCCAACGGATGAAGATGCACTTGGGCACTATCGAGAGGCTCACGCTGGAGACTCGAGCAACTCGGCAGTGCTCAAGGTCGCGAGCATCAAGAGCTGCTCCATCTACGTACCGATTGTCCGCAACGACAGCAGCGAGCGTGATGGAAGCCGGCCGCAAGCGGGGCAGCGAGTTGGGATGGTCCGCATTGACGCCGCTCTTGAGGACTTTGGATCGTCAACGACAGAGCTCTCGGATGTGTCACCACAGCTCACGTACGATATTTCAGAGGGTGTGGACTTCAAGCGATAACTAACTCTCTCATGCTATCCCATCGTGCTATGTGCAGCCTCGTCCCCGAGTTGTCAGCCTTCAAGCTCCAGGCTGTCGAGTCGCTAGCCTCTCCACCGCCTCAAGAAACCCGACAGCAACACGTCACTTCACAGCCCTCGATCGCTTCCAACGCTCCTCCATCAATCGCCCCACTGCCGCCTTCACATCCGTCGCCAGAAGTCCACTTCGACAGGATAGCAGAGCAGGAGGAAGAGCAGGGTCGACGATTGGCGCAGCAAGCCCGTGAGTGGAAGCAGCAGCTGGCCGAGGCCGAGCGCGTGCGCATGGACGAGCTCGAGCACGAGTGGGCTCGTCGAGAAGAGGAGCGCGCCGAGCTGCTGCGGGCCGCTCAACGAGAGTACGAGCGGCTGGAGCTGCAGCTCCGCGACACGCTGGCCGACGTCCAAGTCCGCGAGCGCCGGCTGAGCGTCGCCGAGGCTTCGCTTGAGAGGGAGCAGCGTGCTCAGCGGGACGAGATGGACGCGCTGCGCAAGAGGTTGGCGAGTGAGCAAGCCCACGCCGTCTCGCTCGCCACACAGCAGCGGGAGGCGTTGGCGCAGCGCGTCTCCCAGCTTGAGTCCCAGCTAGCTGAGGCGGAGCAGCGTGCTCGAGAGGTGGAGCGAGACTACGCCGAGTACCGGCGACAGCAGCGCAAAGTACCGGAGGCGAGACTTCGAGAGGAGATCGCGGCGCTGAGAGGCAAAATCGCCGAGCTGGAGCGTCAGAAGCTGGCGGAGGAGCGCGCCAAGCTCGAAGCGGTTGATGCCGCCGCGAGACTTCGACTGCAGCTTGAGACGGCCAACTTGGCGGTGCAGGAGGAGCGCAAGAAGCACGAGATGCACGTGGTCGAGGAGCTCGAGAAGCTGCGGCTCAAGTACCTCGCGCGAGAGGAGAAGTACGTGCTGGATGGTGACCGGGAGGAGCTGAGGGCCATCAAGCGGCAGCTTGACGAGTTGCGTGGGATCCACGAGCGGACTGGAGCGGGTGGAGTTGATGATGAAGACGCTCACGAGCCAGTCAGCCGGAAGCAGTGGTCGCCAATGAAGGATCCACGCCCCACACGGTCTCAACATCCACGGCGAGTGAAGTCGAGTCGTCGTCAACACAGCAGTGGCTTGGTGGAGTATCATGATGACGGAGCTGGTGGTGGTCGATTGGGGACGCGGGAGGAGGATCAGCAGTCACGACGCAGCTCGGCAGTGTCCAGTGACCGGGGTGCCTCGCTTGATCCTCGAGGAGAGCGCAGGATCCACTCGCGTCGGCGACAGGTGAGACCCGTGGAGTCGACACGCCGAGTGAGGGTCTCCAGTGAGCTTGGCAGCAGCAGCGAGGCGTCTTTTGATGCTCCCAAGGTCTCGGACGGCGAGGACTACGACGTTGAAGAGGAGGAGTTCGCGTCGGTCCGCAGCTATTCGTCGTCGCAAAGCGAGAACGCCGTGCCGACGGAGCAGGTCCACGTCTTCAGCTCGTCCGCAGCCATCGCGTCCGTCGCTAGCGCCGCGATGAATGTAGTCGGAAGCGCTGGCGGGTCGATGGAGCACGAAATCAAGCGCCTGCAGCGGGAGCGCGAGCTGCTGCTCTCCAGCGGCACGTACAACTCCAAGAGCTACTTGGTTCGCGAGCTCGACCGGTTGATCGCCACCGCACGCGGGAAGATGCGACTGTAGTGTGCTAATTGGTAGCTGATGTGCCTGTAAGGAACACACACGTGAGAGAGAGGAGTCCGACCTACAGATAGTCCGCTGGTTGCTTCACGACCTTCGCTCGTTCGTATTCCATCGCAGCAATGAGACCGCAGAGGTTCTACCAACCCGCCCCACATCATACCGTCCATACAGTCGTTGATGCGCACCGAGGGCGGCTAGCTACGCCGTCACTTGCGTCTTGAACCGCTCGAACGCCTGGTTGAGCACCGTGAAGAGCTCCTTCGCCTCGAGCTGCTCCGGGACCGACGCGTTGCGCAGTTTGTCGGGGTGAATCACGCGGATGATGCTCCTACAATGGCATTGTCGTCGATCAGTACATCACCACCAAGGCAATCGATAGAGAGTGGTAAGGGATCGCACCTGTAGGCCTTCCGAACCGTCTCGTTGTCGGGCGACTGCACCACCATGAGCTGGCACGTCTTGAGCGCGTCGCTGTTGGAGATCTGGTCCAGCGTCAGGATCATGTGCAGCAGCTCCTTGCCGAACGCCCACATCTCGACCTTCCGGTGGATCTGGCCGCGCACTTGGTCCGCCTCATCGGCGTCCAGCTTGCGCTTCATCTCCATCTCATGGCGCTCACGCAGCCGCGCCTGCTGCCGGATGTACAGCTCCGTGTCCGCCTCAGTCGGCTCAGGCGGCAGCGGTGGCGAGTCTGCTGCTGGCTGGACGACCGGCGCGGTAGGCTTGGCTTCGTCGCCATTGCCCTCTTGGTCCTCGTCGTCGTCGTCGCTCCCGCTCTCGTTCCGATGCTGCGAGTGACGGCGCGAGCGTCCTTCCTCCATCGTGTCACCGCGGGCTCGCTGTGGTTGGTCAGGATGCACCGGCGAGTCCTTTTGGAGGCTCTGCTTGGTCATCTGTTGCCGCATCTGCGAGACCCGCACGGTCTTCATGCTCGCGGGTCGCCGGCGGCCAGTACGACGTGCTTGCTGCTGCTTGCGCTTGCGCTCGCGCTCCTCCTGTGCCATCTTCTCCCACTCCTTCTCGTACTCCTCCTTCTTCTTGTGCTCCGCGTTCTCCTTCTCCTCTTTCTTCTTGAGCTTGTCGTTCCGCTTCTTCGTGCGAGCCTCCATGTACTCGTTCATGCGGCTCTTCATCGCCGCCTTCTGCCGCGCGTCATGCTGCGAGCTGTGGTGCGTCGACGGGTCCGGCGACCGTGGCAGCGACAGCGACCGCTTTTCACGCTTCCG
Organism: Phytopythium montanum; assembly: GCA_023338065.1. Lineage (NCBI taxonomy): Eukaryota > Oomycota > Peronosporomycetes > Pythiales > Pythiaceae > Phytopythium > Phytopythium montanum. The sequence goes on from JAADXY010000685.1 coordinate 16,266, forward strand.
ACCCGTCTTCGAGTCATTGGCAGTCTCCTCGACCCTTCCACGACCTCGTCGTTTCGACGACAACCGC
>JAADXY010000686.1:0-16310 GCA_023338065.1 Phytopythium montanum
CGGCCGCGCGTTCATCTCGACGCCAGACCTGGCCGAGCGGCTCGAGAAGGACCTGCCGCTGAACCCGGACGCGTCGTACGAGGACTACTGGACGCCGAGCAAGGGGGCCGCGGGCTACACCGACTTCCCGTTCTACAAGGAATAGATAGGGCGTCGCTAGTTGGATCACTGAGCCGCATTACCAGGCCATACACAGCGGAATCACAAGGAATATACACTTGCAATGATCAGCTTCAAGCTTTGTTCATGAAGAATGCAGAACGTCAACAAGGTATGGTACCTGAGCCTATGTTTACTTCAAAACGTTACTTCAAAAGTTTACTTTTGATTGGCCACTTCACCTTTGAGGCGGCGAAGAAAGATTTGCGCGGCTCCAACAAGCTCCGCTGCTCCTCGCGACCGCCGCTTCCTCGCTGCTCCTCGAGCTCCTGCGCTCGCCCGCTCCTCGCCATGACGCACCGCAAGAAAGTGCTCCTGAAGCTGATCATCCTGGGCGACAGCGGGTGCGTCTCTTGCCTTGTAGCGCGCGTGGTTGACGTCAAAGGAGCTGACCCACCATTGCATTGCGCTTAGTGTCGGCAAGACGTCGCTGATGAACCAGTATGTGAACCAGAAGTTCAGCAGCCAGTACAAGGCGACGATCGGCGCGGACTTCCTGACCAAGGAGGTCATGCTGGACGACAAGCTGGTGACCATGCAGATCTGGGACACGGCGGGCCAGGAGCGCTTCCAGAGCCTCGGCGTGGCCTTCTACCGCGGCGCCGACGCCTGCGTGCTCGTGTACGACGTGACGAGCCCCAAGTCGTTCGAGCGGCTCGACTCGTGGCGCGACGAGTTCCTCAGCCAGGCGGGGCCGCGCGACCCGGACGCCTTCCCCTTCATCCTGCTCGGCAACAAGGTGGACAAGGAGGCCGACCGGAGAGTACGTCCCTGGCTAGCCGCGTCCTAATAAGAAGCCCTGATGCTAACACTCGACGGCTACTGAGAGCAGGTGCAGGCGCAGAAGGCGAGTCAGTGGTGCCACGCCAAGAACGCGGCGCAGGTAAGGCGGCCGCGGTGATGAGGTTGCCAACTTGACCTCGACTCACTATGTCCTTGTTCTCATGCGGCTCAGCCGATCCCATACTTTGAGACGAGCGCCAAGGAGGCGACGGGCGTGGAGGAGGCCTTCCAGACTATCGCCAAGGCGGCGCTGCAGAAGGGCCAGGAGGACGACATGTACGGCCTCAAGCTGCTCCGACCAAGGGTCTTTACGCTCGCTGAGTCTAAACCGGTCTTGTGGTGCGGACTGTGGACAGCTACGTGCCCGAGACGATCGACTTGAGCGGTGCGACGCCCAAGAACGAGGTCAGGGGCTGCTGCTGAGCGGACCGAAGCGTCAAGGCGGACGGCCGACTGTACGACACAGTCGCTGGGTGACTGAATGACTGACTGCCCAGGCGACCGAGTCCGCCGTCGTTTTGCTTGTCTATCTGCATTCTCATTGGAACAAGTCGCCATTTTGCAGCTGCTGCACTTCCTGGAGGCACTTAAGCGTCACTTCTTGGGCTCCTCCTTCCTCCAGATGGACGGGAAGAGCCTCCGCTCTTGCGTCGCACTGCTAACCGCGGAGTTAGTGACCGTCGACTGCCGTTTCCTAGGCGACAGCGACCTCGGGAGCCTCCTCTGACCCTTGGTGGCCTGCTCCCGGCGCTGCCGCTCCGCCTCAAGCCGCCGACGGACGGTGCGCTGCCTCCAAGCGTAGAACAGCCGCACTTGCGCCGCCACTTCGGCCGCGCGGTCCACCGTGTGGCGCGGGACCGGCCGCGGCGCGCCGTACTGGTATCGGCCCCACTCCTTCGGGTCCACCTGCTCGTCCGAGTCGCTGGCGACCATGTACTTGCGCATCTGCGCCACGCTCGTGTCTCGTATCGCGAGCTGCCGCTGGAGGAACTCGAGTTCGCGCTCTATGATGGCAGCATTCCGCTCGCGAGGCCGGGCGAGGAAGTCCTCCAGCGCTGGAACAGATGATACGCTCGGGGGTCAGTTCTCGATCAAAGTGGTGGCTGACTGGATAGCAGGCGTACCTTTGTGGTGGTCGATGGACGGAGGAGCTCGACGAGAAGGCGAGCCGGAAGGAGCTGCAGTCGCGGATGCATCGTCAGTACTGAAGTCTGTAAGCTCGTGCTGCTTCATGTAGTCCTTCAGCTCCTGGTGCTGCCGCAGCTCGACGCGGTCGCCATGACACGCCACGCATAGCAACTCCAAGTCTGCGTCGCCAAAGGAGCCACACCCGGCCGCGCACTGCACTCGGACAGGGAAGCTCATGGCAGTGTCGGCTAAAGGGAGGTTCTTCAGAGGGTTAGCGCGGATGGTCGCGGCCGCTTTTAGCTCGACTGCAGAGGGTCTTCGAGGTAAAACGGGTAGAAGGAGACGAGGCCGCTGCTCCAAGCGACGCTCAGCAGCGCGCCGTGCTCGAACGCGGACGCGAAGGCGATGTGGCGAGGGAGTCCGGCATTCGGCGGTCCACGCAGCAGTCCACTGGTAGTGTGAATAGGTCACCAGGTAGAGCGAAACAGTCAGTGATGGAGCTCCAAGGTGATCGATAGGGACGGCAGCAAGACGGCGGCGGTACTGTACCTCTGCGAGAAGATCAGGTACGGCTCCCAGGTCACGTTGAAGACGGCCACGAGCCGCGAAGACACGTCCTTCTCGGGCGTCACCGTGTCCGGTCGGAAGATGACTGCGACCCGCTTGCTGCTCGGGTCCCACGCCATGCGCTCCACTTTCCCTCCGACAAAACTGGCCATGTAGTAAGTAGCACGAGCATGAGGTTAGGACGTCATCGAGGAAGCGAGAGACTGGATGCGAGATCCAGACGTACGCCGAGGTGCTCTTGTCGAACGACATGAGCTGCTTCTCTGAGAAATCGATGGCTGGCGCGTTGATGCGGGCGTCTGGCCGTTTACGCGTGAGAAAGAGAGAGAGACGAGTGTCTCGGTAGGTGAAAGCGAGTCCTTCCTTACCCATGGAAGGCGGCGAGTCGCCGAAGACGTAGGGGTACAGCAGCGACGAGTTGCGCAGCGCGACGAGCAGGCAGCGGCCGTTGCCCGACCAGCCGCAGCTCTGGACGGAGGCAGTGATGGGTAAGGCCTCGGGCAGTACACAACGCCACGCATGAGGATGTAGACGTACTGACGCTGGGACGTCCCAGACTTCTTGCTGCCACGTCAGCGCCTCCCACACGACGGCGACGCCTCGGCTGTCGCGGTTGTGAGCGGTTAGCTAAGCTGTCGCCACCAGGTTCTTCATCGGCAACGAAGGGGACACAACGTACTTGGTGGTCGCGAACAGGTACTCGCCCGTCGGGCTCCAGTGCAGTCCGGAGGGCTGGTACGCACTCTGCAGCTCCGTCAGGCGCGAGCGGATCGCGTCAAAGACGAACACGGAGCTCGAGTTCTTGGCGTACGCGGCCAGCAATCTGTCGAGGCGGCACGTCCACAGTCACGACGACAGTCACATCAGCGCTCCAGTAGGACCAGCACTAGGGTCTCAAGCCCAGCCAGTGAGCCAGCGATTGTGCCGACCTGCCGTCCGCGTTCCAGCTCAGGTGGTGGAACGCCGTCTTCCTCGGGTGCTTGACGACTTCCAGCAGCACGGGCTCCTCTCCGGCCTTGCTCACCGCCACCTTCCACAGGTGAACGCCGCCCCTAGATCACCACCATTCACTCACTGTCAACCACCAATAACCTCCTCCATAAACAGTCTACAAGACCGCGTGGTACCTGGAAGCGACGGCGACGACTCCGCCAGAGTGCGGCGCCCATTGCACAGCCGTAGCGCCGACCTGCGCGCGGTGTTCGAGCACTCGCGCGTCCCACCGGGCAGTCGCCACGTCGTACAGCGACACCACGTGGTCCTGCTGCGCCACGGCGAGCACTTGCAGCGTCGGGTGCCAGTCCACAGCCGCCACGCTCTCTCCGTCCGTCGAAGGAGTCGCCGCCGCTTCGCCCTCGCCTCCACCTTCATCCCGACCGCCTATTAGACGACGAGCCGCCTCCATGGCCGAGTGGATGACGTCCAGCTCGTCGCTGGTGAGGAAAGCCGAGGCCGCACGGACGGCGCGTCGTAGCATGCGCACAGCACCCGGCGCGTGCGCGTCCGCCTCGGCCTCGGCGTCCTCGAGCTCCTGCGTGAGCGACTCGTCCTTTCCGAAGGGCCGCCGCGCGCGGGAGAGCGCCACGCGCGCCGGCGGGAAGACGCGGCCGCCGCGCCGGATGAACTCGTCGCCCACGTGCGCCTCGTCGCGAGGGGACACGCTGTACAGCTCGCCGCGCAGCTCGCCGAGCGTCACGGCGTCCGCGCTCGGCACCACCCACGCCGCCGCCATGCTTGTCTGCTTGGTGTTTGTGCTGGTCAGAAAGCCGAGAAACCAATTATTGATGTCGTGTCTATATTATAGTATTATAAATAGTTCTACATGATTGGTGGATAAAATAATTTTGGTGAGTGCTGATTCGCTAAAATGATTGATTGATTACGTATTCAATTATGGACATCCGTAAATAAGACAGAATCTCCGTAAATGAAAGCCCGTCTTGATTGGATGAAAAGACGCCACGTTGAAGATCGGCTCTCAAATTGACAACCATAGTGGAACCAAGACAAATACACCCACCCGCAGCGGATCTCGCATTTGACACGGAAGGAGCCGCCTGCATCGTCAAGCACTTCCCAATCCACCGCGCTCAAGGCAAGACTCCGTCCGACGCGCCTCACAACAACAAGCATGGCGTCGCCAGTGGTGACGACGGTGACGCGGCGCGCGGCGGCAGCGGCGGCCGTGGTCGGCGCGCTGGTGGCGGACGCGGCCACCATGGGGCTGCACTGGATCTACGACGGCGGGCAGCTCGCGGCGCTGGTGGCCAACTCGCCCACGACTCCGGAGTTCCACGAGCCGCCGGCGTGCCCGTTCTACTCGTACGCGGGCGGCGCGCTGTCCCCGTACGGCGACGAGGTGCTGCCGCTGCTCGAGTTCGCGGCGGCTGCGGGAGGAAGTTTGCCCTTCGACGCCTCGGGCTTCGGCGACGCGTCCTACCGCGCGGCCAAAGCGTACCCTGGCCGGCTGAACCACGTCTTCAAGGAGCTGGTGGGCAAGGGCGACGCCGGCCTGCACGTACCCGACCTGGCCTCCGCCAGCGTCGACCTGCACGGCGCCATCAAGACGCCCGTGCTCGTGGCGCGCTACCTGGACGCCAACCTGTCGCTGCTACTGGACGCGGTGCGTGCCGCCACGCGTGTGCACCAGATCGGTGCCGAGGCCGAAGACGCCGCCGTGGCCGTGGCTGTACTGCTGCGCCGCGTGGTCGCGGGCGAGGGCGTCGCGGAGGCCGTGCGAGCGCTGGCGGCCGACGAGAACGTGGGCACCGCGACGCAAGAGAGCGTGAAGCAGGTGCTCGACGCCGTGGACAGCCAGCGGTTCCCGGACGCCACGGCCGCTGTCGCCGCGTTCGGCAAGGCGTGCCCGCTCCCCGGCTCGCTGCAGGGAGCGCTGTTCGTGCTGCTGACGGCCACCGGCGGCTACGCGGACGCCGTGCGCGCCAACATGCTTGCCGGAGGAGACAACTGCAGCCGCGCCATGGTGGTCGGTGCCGTGGCGGCGGCAGCCGCGGCCGCTAAGGAGGGCTGCGCGGACCCGCCAGTGCCCGAGGCGTGGACGGCCAAGACGACGCGCTACGCCGAGATCAAGGCGCTCACGCAGAAGCTCCTGCAGTAGGCGAGGCGTCCGCCTGCTTTCACTGCGGGTTTGACATGTACGAACGGCTCTTGTGAACTCCCAGCAAACGAATGACACAGACAGTTGACATGCATTAGCAAGGCGGGCCGGCGCGTGATTGGTCGGCACGTCAGATCTTCAGCAGGTCCTGAGCTAGACCACATCAGCGCCGATGTAGTCGGCAAATTGTTCCATCAATGCCCGACAGAGTGACTCACAGCTCCATTGGCGCACTGGACCATCGACTTCGGGACCTTGGCTGGACAGTGGCAGCAGGATGCTGGACGAGCCACCAAGGAAGCTAGCTGCTCATGCGTCGCACGCCCGATCCAGATGCCGGCGGCGGTCCTTCCTCCTGCTCCATATCCGCGCTGGTGGCACTCGCGGCGCTCAGCGACCCGCTACGACCCGCTAGAGCTCGCGCGCTTGAGCTGTGCAAATCGAGCGCTCCGCGTTCAGGTCCGTCGAGCGGGTAGTCGCCAGCTGCTGCCATACTTCGTCCGCGAACACTCCGAGGTCCTCCCGGCGGCCAAGCGCTTCAAGGCACCGCATCTAGCAGATGGACAGCTCGAGCGGGAGCGGCGCCGCGAACGACGTCGAAAGAGCTACTCGCTCTCGATGCGCCGGTCGCAGAGCGCGAAAGCGGCGTCCCAGGCGCGCAGCTTCACGATCCAAGGCTCTTTGACCCGGATGAGGTCTGCGTGGTGTGCCTACGCGTGCTTGGAAATGCCGACGGCGACCCTGGACTAGCTCAGCTGGTGGGTGGATGAAGATAAGCGCCTCGATGCACGAGCTCGGTGATGTGTGGAGCTCCTTGAAATGCAGCTCATTGACGTACACGTGACTCTTTTACGCCAACTCGCCTAGACGACGTGCTCCATTTACTCGGACAAAATGAGCGGCGTCTGCATAATTTCGGCCGAGATCGACCGCTCTGGGGATCCTGTGGTAGCAGCAACACGTGCAAAACGATCGCCAGTGGTGATAGCCAGAAGTGGAGAGGAGGGATCTACGCGGCCTCGAACGCGGACGCCAGCCGCTTCTCGGACGACGTGCTGGTGAAATGTAAGAGTGTGGCTGCTGGCCGGTCACCCTTCGTCGTATAGCCCAGTCGCTTGTCGGTTGCTGTCCTCCTCGTCGTTGGTTGGTGGCGGCTAACGGAGCCGCCACAGGAAGTTCCCGGCGCAACCCGGTACGTCTCCCTCGTTCCTTATTCCTTCTTCGAGCTCGCTAACCACACGCACGAACTACCTCAGCCCTTCGGTCGACCCTATCCGGCTATCGGCGCTCCCGTCCTCCGCACCCCGGACCTAGTCCTCGGCAGGCGCCTCTACGGGGACGCCTCTCGCCGCCCGGTGGTCGCCGCTCAGCCTTGGTCGCCGCCGCCTCCTGGCTGCTCACTCGCTCTCCCTCTTGGTCGGCTCGGCCGGTGCCTCGCCGCTACGTCCCCGTTCGCCAACCGCTTGCTCGACCGCCTCGACAAGACGGAGCTGAAGGTGAACTGGCACCAGGCAGCAGCCGCGAAGGCGCTCGTCCTGGTGCCCTTGATCGCCGGCCGCTCGGCGACCACCCGTGGGTCCCGGTGCCAGCCGTCCCGCTCTTTCGTCGTCTTTCTCTCTTCGACGCACGCCAGCCCTGGTCCTCGTGCTCGAACCCGGCTGCGCGTCGCCCGTCCTCTCTTCCTGGCGCAATGCCGGCTGCTCGATGCTCGCCAGCATCCCTCGCAGACGAGCCACCTCGTCCTCAATCGTTCTCTCGGTCTCGCTGGCGTCGGTCGCCGCCTCCTGGTCCCTTCTCGGCGGGCTGGGTCCCCGAATGACCCGGAGCATCTGCTCTGCTTCCTCCTGCACCGACGGGAAGATCGCGCCGCCGGGCTACGGGTCCCATCCTTCGGCCGGCGAACCCTCGCCTCGTACCTGCGCGAGCAGTCAGGTCGCCTCGTCCGGCATGGCGCTGTCGTCCGGCGCTCCGTCGTGCCCTGGTCTTGGTCCTGGTCGCACCTGGGCTGCAGCGGGCAGCCCGGCTGCGTCAAGCGCCGCCAACAGCCTCGCGGCCTCGCCTCGAAACGTCCTCCCGTCGCCGAAGTCGTCCTCCTCGCGGCACGGCCGCGCGACGACCGACGACTCCTTCTTACAGTAACCTCATGCGTTGGCACCTCCGATGCAGGCGGCGGACGCGCGAAGCTTTCGATCCGCTGACAGACAGAGCGAAGTCACCGCGGGGAGGTGTTCTACGGCACATACCCAAGCAAGTGTGTGCTGGTCATATCTAACGCTGGACAAGATCCACTACTGCGAGACGGCGCCGTGATCGGCGCTCGCGCCACCTGGTGTCCGTGTCCAACAGCAGCGTTCAAGAGTTGGTGACGGACATTAGGGCAGCGTCACCGTTTCACACTGTGTGGCGACAGCTGGGCAGAGGGGACTGACCAATAGAGCCGCTGAAGACGCTGAGCTGAAGCTGCTGAAGACGCTGAGTGGGAGGTGCTGAAGACGCTGAGCTGAAGCCGCTGGACCAGAACTGCTGGAGCCTTAGAGCTGAAGTCGCTGGGCTACAGCCGATGGAGCCCCTGAGCTGAAGTCGCGGAGCCGAGGGGCTGGAGCAGCAGGGCTGGTGCCACTGGCTTGGGCGGCAGGACGGAGAATCGTCGAGCAACTGCGCCAGCGGTCAACAACTGTGACAGCAGAGCTTCCAGCTGTTGCCATCGTGAGGAGTCACTCAGGAGTAATCGTTAGGGAGCAGGCGCAGGACAGAAAGTAGCTACTTGGGACCGCCAGCGCCACTGGTCTCTGGCCCAAGTACAGCGGACCCCACTTCGACATTTACCAGCAACCAGACAAGGACAACTTCGCCTGCACCCGTCTTCATCGTTTGCGATCGAGGGGCTCCTGTCCGACCCACGCATCCTCTGCGCGTGATCAGTCCTTCCTCCCGGTGTGGAGCCATCTGGAGTGAGGGCGACCACATCTTCAACAGGCAGCCACACGGACGTCAGCAACGGTAACCCGTCCGTCGCGTCGGTCTCGTCGGTGCCTGGAGAGGAGCGTCTGCACTGCATCCTGCGGCGGCTGCTCTACTGGCGTCGACGTGCGCACTTCAATGTACGCGGTTGCGCCGCTTGCGTCGCGCACCATGTCGAACGAGCTGCTGACCGTGACGGGGTAATCCCCCGTCGCAAGCCTGAGTACCCAGCGGGGTACTAGGCTACATGTTTAGGTTACATTATAGGGTACGATTAGGTTACTGTCATACGCTGGGCTCCCGGCGTACTGACAGGCGTCGTTCGTTGACTGGCCGAATATGTGGTCGCAGCCCATTTTGGCCTATCACAGCTCGTCACCCAAAATGGGTGGATCCTAGCCAAGCCGGGGCTCCGCCCTCGTTAAAATACATGTCAGAGTTGAAAATACCAGGCTTCCCACGAGTTCCAGGGCTTTAGGCCCGTTACACTGACACGCAGGCACGCTCAACAGCGATCGCGCAGTAGCCGAGCGCGAGGCAGGGGCAGGCGAGTGGCGTGAGGGAGGGCGATCGGAGCGAACACGAGCGAAGGAAACTCAACGTCTTCTTCTTCGTTTTGACGGTCTCAAATCGCCACGGTGCTGTACTTGGTGGAGCATAAGGAACCGCGGTGGTCTCTCACGCGACCCCTCGGACCATGCGTCTGTATCGTGTCGATGTCGTATCACCTTCCGCATCGGCAGTTTAGGGATCGTGATGAAGAGCGGAAGCATCCATTCCTCAGCCTTGGCGTTCAGGACTTTCTAGTTGATGAGTCCCGGGTGACTCATGAAGGCAGGGAGCATCCACGGCTCTGAGTGGGCACTCAACGCCTCCCAGTCAAGCCGTTCAGGATAGTCGGACATGAGCGCGACCACGTTGGCGTTCTTGTTCTTGACCAGCACTGCCCACTCCAGTCGTTCTGGTAACTCGCGTTGTAGCGAAGAGCACACCGCCGCTGACATTGCGACCGCCAGATGACGCGGTCGGGGTACGCAAAAAATAGCAGCGCCATCCAGTCATGTGGCCAAGATGATAGCTTGATGTGATAAGGTAAATCGCAAAAATCACTGGGGTCTGGGTGTCCAGGCTCGAACTAGGCAACAAGTCCCAGACAGCAACTGTATAGAGCCACAGGTAGGAGCTGATACCTATGCACACTCTGGGCAACACCAGAACAACAAGTGCTCAGATGCTCCCTGATCAGTCCCACGTTGTGTAACCACAAGCTTTGGCTCTTTTGATCGGGTTGTCGTAGCCCGCCCAGTCACTTGCCTAGGATGCCACTCAAGCTCCACACACAGAAGTCACTCTGATCGTGACGAGAAACACACGCACGCCCAAGTGCATGGGAAACTCTAGGCGCGCCTCTCAGTCTCTGTCTTTATAGGCCCAGACAAGGACCCTAAACACAGGTACAAAGTAAGCTATCTCTAATCCCAGGCGAATACTTCGTTGGGAAAGCACGCTCACTAAGTATGTAGGAACAAACAGTCGCTAAACGTGTAGCTACAGAAGGAAGGCGGGGGTACCGCAAAGATGGCGGGGAGACCGCAAATGCCGGGGAGACCGGGGTTCCTCTGTGTACTGCAGGCTAATCTCCCGTCCGACATAGTATACCGAGGAATGTATACCAGTGAATAATATAAACGCGGAGATCACTCCCGTGCAAGCACGAGTCCCAACCGGTGAGGAAAGCACCCACGCACCACTTAGAGGCCCTGCACCACACCTGCAGCGACGCTCATCCGAGGATTGAGGGTGTTACCTGATGCCCGAGAACCGATGAAAAAGACTTGCGGGCTCCAAAGTAAATTGAAGAGTTTTGTATTGACAGATCCGGACACCATCGAGGGGTGTTTTGCTAATAACTATTCCAAAAATGATTCAATATATATCAAATTTGGAGGGTGCCTTCAGCCCAGAATGCCCAATCGACTCCCAAAACGTCGATAGCTTGACAAGGATCCTATTGGATGCTACAGGGCGCGAAAAGTACACACCTATCCGCTACTGAGTTTTGACCAATAACATGGCTTCATTTGAACTCTGACAATCGATGTTGTAGTATAATTTGATGCAATTATAAATATGAGGCGACGCAGAACAAAATGATAGTTGTGAACCTTTTGCCGTTTCCGAGAAATATCTCCTCAAAGATTAGATCAATGAAAACGTACTTAATCAAATTTCGAGAAAACCTCGATTCCATGGTTGTCATAAAAATATTGAGGTGTAGCAGAAAATAATTTCACTATGACGGCGAGGTCTGCCCAAGTTCACCCACATGACCCCACGACGTCGACTAAAGGGCAACAATGCAACCTTATCGTGCGATGAAGAGAAGTCGAGCGTTTGTGACGGTGTGAGCGCTGTAATCGTGTCCGTCACTCCATACACCTGACAAAATGACGCTTACATCCACGGATCAAAAATTAATTGTGACCTGTCTCAAAAAGATGCGATTACACTGTCAAAATAGCTGTAACCGATTTCGAACCCAATTTTGAGAAGGACGAAGCCCGAATTAGAGCCTGAAACCGCATTTTCTGGAATCCTCGCCCGATTTAATGCCTGTTTTAGGGATTTCTCAGAAATCGAATATTTTTCCGGCCGAGTCATCGAGTTTGAGTGCACATAACTTTGCGAAAAGTTCCTCTTTTCTATCAAAAGTAGTCGTATCGGGAAGAAGAGACTCTCCTCTTTCCATTGGTGTGCTCAGATCCGAATTTGTAGTTCGGTTCATAACTATCATTTTGTTCTGCGTCGCTTCATATATATTTTACAATTTGTGGAGATTTGTTTTAATCTAGCAATGAAGATTCACGGAGACGGTTTCTGAAAAAATCTATCACGTTCTCAGCAAAACAAAGCCCTGACTAAAAATCTGTAGATTATGCTGATTCCAAATATGTCGTAAAAAGGTGGGATTCGAAAACATCCCCTGTTGGTGTCCCCCACTGTGAATGAAAAGGGAAAAGGAAACGTGCAAAGTCCTGCGGCACAGACCCTCCTTGGGCCGTCAGCCTACCGCCGGGCGTCGAGTCGACACTTCTTGATGTGCAATCGTCAGATGTCCAAGAACAATCCTCCGAACTGCAACCATCTGTTTTATCGGAACCCAGCAGGAATCGGGGAATCCAACCGGAACCCAGGAGGTTCTCTGGGATCTGGGATCCAGGAGCTACACTGGGCTTCAGGAGCTACTCTGGGATCCCGGATCTAGGAGCTGACTGAAGTCTGAGGCTAGGATCCAGAGTCGCGGTGGGACCCGGGGCCGCACCTGGATCTGGCACTGGGCTCTGCAGTCACAGTTGGACCCGGGGTTGAGCTGGGGTCCTGCATTTCCAGTCATCACTCGTGGGGCAAACATCGCATGCGTGTATTCTTCATCTTCGGGGCGTGGCGTGGCGTGGCGGGTTCGCGTCCAGAGCAACTTTAAAACTAACTATCTATCGACGCCCTGCCTACCTCGCGATCTGGAAACGACGATTTCCTCGCTCCACTCTGTAACCGCTGGCAGGAAAAACTCCACAGGGCTCTGCAGTTGCCTTTGGACCCGGAGTCGAACTGGGCCCCGGTACTGGGCTCCGCCGTCGCACATGGATCTGGGTGCTGCTGGGCTTCTGGTTCCGTAGTGTGGGACCGGGAGTCGCGGGACATGTTGAATGCGTGTCAGGGAATCTGGTCAGGCGGCAGAGAACCGCTCGGGACTGGCTTCCGAAAAGCCGAGATGCTTGATCACGTTGAACCGGTTCACCTCGTCGGGTCGATTGACGACCGTCTCGAGCATGCGGGGCTCAGGGTGCGAGCACATGACTGTCATGGTCATGCGGTTGGCGATGACACTGAGGTACGGGTCAAGTAGAAGTCGGTGGGCACGATTGCAGCGTGCGGTCGCCAACAGCTTGTACCAGTCGACCCACTCCAAGTTGTTCTTGATGAGCAGCATGAGCCAGACCTCAGGCGGCCGAGCTGCAACTTGCGGCATATTTTACAGAATTGTTCAAGGTTCTCGGGCCCTCCAGTGCGGCACAGAGCTGCCCAGTCCAAGCGATCGGCGTTCTCCGCCAGGTAGTATAGAAGAAGGCATGTCCAAACGCACTGGGTATGCACGGAGAAGTGGCAGCATCCACGGCCTCGCATTGCCGCCAGTGAACTCGCTGCAGTCGAGGGATTGCCGATTGTCGGCATTTGCTGGGCGGAGTAATAGCTTCATGGCTTGGAATTCGCCACCATGCCCGTTGGTTGTCTGCCTGCCAGATTGGCGAGCCGGCGGGCTGGCTAGCGGGCTGACGGGGTGGCGGGGTGGCGAGCATGGCGACAGGGGGCCAACTTTAGCTCCTCGGCCACGACTGAAGACCGTCGACCGCTTCTTATCCAGCCACTAGCGCCTTCTTGTCGCGCACTTGCGTCCTCGATGACTCCGCGAAGCCTCGCGCTGTTGAATGTGCTGAGTCGGTCAGTCGCTCGTCGGTCTCACATCTCCTCACGCCTCCCTCTGCGTGGACTCCAGCTCCCGGTTCTTCATGACTCATGACAACGAGGCCCACGGCAACGAGCCCCACAGCAACGAGCCGCACTGCCATCACAGCCCCACGGCAACGAGCCCCATTACCATCAAGACCGCACCGGATGCTGACAAGGACGCCACGCGCGCTCGACTTCTCAGCAGGCGTTGCAGAAGTTTGGCTACGACCTCAAGGACTGCGACGCAGTCGAGTCACCGACGTCCCTGGACGTGATGCTCTCTCCATTGGGTCCGGCGTTGCGTCGACCCCGGTCGCTGTGCTCGCCCGCCAGCACCTTGCAGCTGCGCGATCGCAAGGTCCTGCAGAGCACCTTCCTCATTGCTATGCGCAAGGACCACCAGGACGTTCTCAAGGCGGAGCACGTGAACGCTGGCGATCGGCACGCCAATACGCCGCTGCACTTTGCTGCAACCGCGGCACGCGTCAACGCCGCCGAGATGGTCGAGTTGCTCTTTTCCATCGGCGCGAGTCCGTCTGCAGTCAACGTCCGCGGTCAGACGCCGCTGGCGATCCACATCGTGACTGTGCGGCGCGACGACCCGGCGATCACCAAGCTGTTCCTCAAGAAGGAGCTCGTCCAGGGCCCGTCCCTGACGCTCAATGGGCTCATGCACGGCAAGACGTACCTGCACGTGGCGCTGGAGCACGAGCTGACAGACATTGGGTGTGCGCTCGTGGCCGCCGACGCGTGCGTCAACACCCCGGACGAGAAGTGGCTAGCCGTGAGCGCCTTGGTGCCCAGGAAGAAGCTTGTCAAGCTCATCTGCCACATGAACGAGGGCTCGCAGGCACCGCCGGCCGACATTGCTCGCATGTGCTACAAGCTGTGCAGCAAGGCGCCGCGCATGCTGCTCGAGTCGCTCACGGACTGCAACCTGTGCGGTCGAGCTGTGCGCAAGCTCTGCTCCAAGAAGGCGGCCGAAGCGCAAGCCGAGAGCGTGCACGAGAAGGACACCGGGCGTCTGTGCACCGTGTGCTGCACGGTGCTCCAACTGCAAGAGCAGCAGCACCGCCAGCGTATCGGCTTCAACGACAAACTCTACGGTATGGGTATGCACTAAGGCTAAGTATATCTGGCGCCATCGTCCGTCTAGAATATGCGCGCTTTATCGTACTCGTACACGTACAGCGACAAGCTGTCCCACTGCGGGAGGAACCAACTTGCGCGCGCACTGAGAATGGCCGTTCGCATGTGCGTCAGCTCCGGCATGGACAGCGGCCGCGAGCTTCTGGACGAGCTGCCAGGATATCTGTCCATGCGTGCCCCATCCTGCCCTCCTCCCCAGCCTGTTCTTCTTTATCCTCCGCTAGTAGAACTCGCCGCGCTTAGAGACCGCCCCATTTAGCGTGCTCCAGCCGCGAGAAGCGCACTTGGCCTGCGAGCTCGTCGAACTCCTGCCAGCGGCCAAACACCGCACCTAGAGAAAGGTGACCACCGGGACGTGCTGAAGTGAGGCCATAGGTTCGCGCGAACGAACCCACGAACCTTGCAAATGTCCTTAGTGTGGATTAATTATATGATTATTGGGCGAAGCCCCATTACAGGAAGAATCTCTGGGCGTTTGACCGGGTACCTCTGGTATAGGAACCTCATCATTGGACCGACAGGCCCAATACGAACGCATAGTGTGAGACATTCTATCGAAGAAAACACACCGGACCGTTTGGGAGTCACTAAAACGGCAGTCTATGAGACACGTGCTGATTTGGCGGCCAACTTGCCTGTGACTTTTGTGGCATCACATTGAGCGACCAAATACGTAATTGCTACTGTCGCATAACTTACGTAGGTGATGTCAGTATTGGCTCAGGTCTCAAAAGCGATAGCAATCTGCGATGGGATTCGTATATAGGGTTATGACGGCCACTCCTGCCAATCGGAATCGACATCTCCATGAGGGTAGGGCGGTTTAGTAAAGCTGTACCGACTCGTGCCGACTGGAACTGATATTTGTGTAGGAATGCGTGGCTCCGTGTCGAGCGGGAAAAAAGTGCTTTGTGGCGTGCACAAATTGTACAGACGACAGCAGAAGGCTCGTTATGTTTGTGTGTATTAAAGCTTGGTGCAAATGACTGCGACGGCTGCCACGTTGAAGTGGCGAATCAATGGAAGCCAGTTGGTCGACTGAAGGTTTTCGCCGCACAGATGCACCAACGTTTGCTCGGTCATTAGGTGAGGAAGAATGGTGGTGAGAGTAAGGAATAAGAAAGCGGTACGTGGTTCGTGCCGATAAGTTGTTCGGCTGCTGCTCAAGTCGCGCTCTGCACCGCATTGCTCTCACGACTAGCAGCAGCTCTATCGAGGACCTGATGGCGAACTAGTTGGAATGGTAGGTGGTGCTGACGAGCGCGTGCCGGCGGGACGACGAGTTCCGCGCCTAGTTGCTGCTGGTATATGGCGCGGACGGCCCCAACGTCGCGCGGAAGTGCAGCGGCAGCGGCATCCCCCACCGCTCCTCATCATTACGACTTTGTTGCATTCAAAGACGCGAAGAACATGCTGCGGTTTAGAGTTTGGTCGAAGGCATATGCGAGCTAGGTCGCGGGGCGAATCACGCTGTCGGTTATCCGCGCACAATGCTGCAGTCGGTGGAGGCGTCCAACGCCACAATTACGTGCTTAGCTGGCGCCGGCAAGCAAGCACGGCTAGTCACTGACGGTGTATTAGCGAATGTGAGCGTTCTCTGTCGTGCAATAGTACTTGGTTTGCAACACTAGGTCGTGCGTCGCAGCCGAGGTCTGCTCTGCCCGGCCTTCCATCCGAAGATCCTCGCTCTGCAACACGAGTGCTGCTCGTTTCTGCTGCGTGGAGTCCTTGATCTCAAGAAGGTGGGTGAGGACGATTCCAGCCCGTGTCTTGACTCGAGATAGCGCGACATACGCGAAAGTCGACGTTGGGAGCCCGAATGGGTCGAAGACGATGTAGTCGCAGGTCAGCCCTTGAACTTTGTGGATTGTCATCGCATAACCGAGGCGCAGCGGAAGTCCGGTTCGGTGCGTCCGCAGCAGGTCTCCCTTGGCTC
>JAADXY010000687.1:0-16302 GCA_023338065.1 Phytopythium montanum
GATGCGTACGGGATTCTCTGGGGGATAGTTCTGAGGGCCAATTGCGCACATTGAAAGCAAGACCGTACTTACACAGGATCATTTCTATAGTACAGTCATTTCTACTTGGTTTTCCAATGTAGACAATCTCAATAGCGGTGATGACATTGCTTGGCTTCGTTCATTGACTCGGGATGTCGGTGGGTTTGGATCTTGGCTCTCTTTCGAGTCAAGTCCCCCTCTTTGATGAACGTCCGCTGTTTCCTATTCCAAGGCAGCGTGAGTGAACGGAGCGATATGAGCCGCTATTACAAACTTTTCATCATCATTTCTATCTATATTTCTGTATCTCACTCGTTTCCTTTTCTCGACACTGTTATGCAATCTGAAGTGACCACCATCCTGTAGCTCCACACGATCGAGTATTACTGTAGAAGCGTCGCGGTTTGATGCCCGATCATCGACAACGAAGAGATTGTTACTACGTCCAACCTGCCAACCAGCCAACTGCCAACTCAACCACTTATTTGCTACCTTTGTCTGGCTGCGGGCGTGGTTTAATGCACCAAAGCGCCCACTGCCAACGATCCGATCGATAGCAAACCACCCAGAGTGTCCAAACTGTGTCCGAAATGTCAAAAGCAGCAAGACTATCATCTCCCTGCTCCATCGACAGCCCGCTTGATTGGTTGCCGGAGGGCCAGCCGAGTGGTTGAAGCCCAAAACACACGCTGCGGTGATGACTGCGAGCGTTCATTCTCTGCATCAGCTGTCGTGAACACTGGCCGCACAGAGTCCAAGCACGGGCGGCCAGCACCATACGCCACGCAAGATGCCAAGTCGCCAATCCCGACATCTGTGTTGGCCGCGCAGATGCAGGGCGTAGAGCAGCGCCGCTCAACATTCGATTTCGATATAATGGCTCACGTTGTGCTGCTTTTAGCGTTATGGTCTAGGTGATGCAAGGAGGTTTGGCATGTGCATCAAGGAGACTTTTCACTGCTCGCCACTGTACACCAACATAAAAAAGTGATTGTAAAGACACGCTTTGGATCTCTTGGAGACCACCAAAAAACCAGTCGTTAAACTCGCTCGGGGTTGAGATTTGAACGCACTGTCAACGAAGGAAACGGGTTAACAGCTGGCAGTCAGCACACAGGCGTCCTGATTTCCTCTTAAAATGCATTACGTGTGTAAATTAATCTTGAGCTTTCACTTTGCCTAAATTTAAAGCCTTTCATAACAAATGATTGTACATAATTGATGATTGTTTGGATTGCGAGAGGTGCGCCATCGCTTGGTGGTCAACACGTGACCCATCCCTACAACTTCAGAAACGTCGCTCTATAACTCGTTGCAGTGCGCACACCATCACACCCTGTACCGCAAAGTCTCCATGTACTATGCTGTGATACTCTTTCCGCGTCAATTGGCCGCCACCCGGCGGCATCACGCGATCCTCTTCCCAGCCGCGGGTGATTCTCTCCGCACTGCTCGACATCTCGGCGCTTGAAGTTCAATCGCGACTCGGGTAGGCTCCACTGGACACACATAACACTGTCGACGGTCTCTCGGCTCAGCTCTCGCCGCTCCTGTGAAGGTCCGACTCACTTCCGAATCCACCTCGAGCCAGCCATCTCCTCCCGCTCCAGTCTCTAGCCATGGCCCGCACCGACTCGGGCAAGCTCGACAGCAACTACGTCGGTCTACGCGAGCCCGACGTGTCCATGATGGACGGCGAGATGGCGCACCTCGAGCCTGCGAGCGCCAAGCCGTTCCAGGTCAAGTCCCCGCTGCTGCGCGAGTGTCTGGCCGAGTTCATTGGCACGCTGGTCATGATCATGTTCGGCGACGGCGTCGTGGCGCAGACCGTGCTAAGCGAGAACGCCAACGGCTCGTACCTCGGCATCAACCTCTGCTGGGGGCTCGCCGTGCTCTTCGGCATCCACTTCTCGGGCGGCGTCTCTGGCGCGCACTTGAACCCGGTCGTGACCACGACGCTGGCGCTCTTCGGCCGCTTCGAGTGGCGCAAGGTCGTCCCGTACGTCATCGCGCAGGTGCTTGGAGCCTTCGTCGCTGCCTTCGTCATCTACGTCGTGTACTACCCCATGTTCAACGCCATCGACCCGGACCGCGAGAGCACGCAGGGAGTGTTCGCCACGTACCCCTTCTCAGACGACGTGCCGGTCGCCACGTGCTTCCTCACCGAGGTGGTCGGCGCTACGCTGCTCCTCGGCGGCATCTTCGCCATCGGAGACGAGAACAACAAGCCCGCGAGCCCGTACACGTCGCCGAGCGCGGTGGCGCTGCTGGTCGTGGCCATCGGCATGGCCTTCGGCATGAACTCGGGCTACGCCATCAACCCGGCGCGCGACTTCGGCCCGCGGCTCTTCTCCTTCTGCGCCGGTTGGGGGTCCAAGGTCTTCACGACGCGCGGCCACTACTTCTGGGTCCCCATCGTCGGCCCGCTGCTCGGGAGCGCGCTTGGCGGAGGCGTCTACATCGCCTTTGTTGAGCATCACCACCCTCGCAACTGATCGCTGGAGCGGTCAGTACAACCCTGTAAATAAAGACTTTGACCCACCTTCGTCAGGTCCACACTGCTTCACGTCTTGTTGTCCATAGTTCAGGTGCTCAGCCACTTCTCTTGCTTCCTCTCACGGCTTGTTGATC
Organism: Phytopythium montanum; assembly: GCA_023338065.1. Lineage (NCBI taxonomy): Eukaryota > Oomycota > Peronosporomycetes > Pythiales > Pythiaceae > Phytopythium > Phytopythium montanum. The sequence continues at coordinate 2,653 of JAADXY010000687.1, forward strand.
CTCCCCCCTGCTTGCCCGCTTGTCCTTCTTCTCAGTCGCGAGGGTTGTGCGCCAGCAGCCAGAGGCCCCAGTTGACGGCGAAGTCGGACGACGCAGCCACGGACGCGAGCGGGTGCGAGTCATCCGGGTACCAGAGCAGCTTTGTCTTGACCCCGTGGTGCTCGAGCGTCGCGCGGAACTCGAGGCCCTGCGTCGGCGGCACGCGCCGGTCTTTGCCGCCCAGGCCGAACAGTACGGGCGTGGTCACCTTGCTCAGGTCGTTCGCGACGGGAGAGTGCTGCCACAGCCTGTTCAGGATCGCCATCCGCGTCTGTGGCGAGAGAGCTGCTGGATTTGATGGAGAGGCAGCAGTCAGAATGCTCTCGAACTGCTGGACGCCAGCCGCAGCGAGTGCCCAGTCCGGGATGTCCGTGCTGTAGAACATGCTCGCAATGTTGGCCACCGGGTTGCGCGTGACGGTCGACTTGTAATAGCCGGGGAACTGCGAGATGAGGTGCTGGACGAGGAACCCGCCGTGCGAGCCACCAGAACAGTGCACCTTGCTCGCGTCCAGCAACGTCGGGTACTTGGCCAGCACATGCTGCAGCGCGTAGTGGCAATCGAACACGTCCTGCGTGCCGACGCGGCCCACTAGCGACTCGAGCGCCACGCGGCCGTAACCTGTGCTGCCGCGGTAGTTGACAGTCACGACAGCAAACCCTAGCGCCGCGAAGTAGTCGCACATGCCGCGGTACATGACTGGGGCGTTGCTGTGCGGTCCGCCGTGCAGCTCGAGAATGACGGGGTATCCGCTGCTCGGAGGATCTTGGGTCGGCAGCAACAGCGCCGCTTCGAATGGAGCCGTGCTGGTTACTTGTGGGATCAGCAGATCCTTCAGCGCGTCTTGGCCAGGGAAGTCGAGGACCGGCAGCCGGCGAGGCGGCGAGTCCGACACGCCGGCAGGGATGCTGAGAACTTGCCAGTCCTTGATGTACGGGGACGTCCCCTCGGCTTCATCTTGCGCCTCGATCGCGATCGGCGAGCGGGTGTACTTCCCGGAGGCAGCGTCGATTGACACAAGGTACACGCTGGGTGCCCGCGTTGGTGACGACACGGACACGAGCGCGAAGAAGCGGCCTCCAGCATCCTGGCGGTCCAGCACTGTCTCGACGGCGGCGCGTGTGCCGTCCACGTACGTCGGAGACACAATAACTCCAGTCGAGACGTCCACGTACTTCCACACGACTCGCGAGCCGACCTGCGTGTCGAAGAACAGGTAGTTGCCTTCCACAGACCAGGCGTTCCTGCTCAGCGAGCCGGTGAAGAGCCCGTTGAATGCAGTCTCGACCTTCTCGGCGCTGGTGTAGCCCTCCTCCGGCTCGTCCTGGACAGGGATGACGCTCGACACCCGCTTGGTTGACCAATCGACCACGCCGAGGAAGCTGCAGGTGCCGTGGGTCACGATCTCGCGCGTGCCTAAGAACGCGAGCTGCTTGCCGTCCGGAGAGAACCGAAGGCTGCGTACGGACCCGAAAACCTTCTCGGTGGCGTCCGCGGCAGGTTCCAACGGAACTTTGACGACCGTAAACTTCTTCTTCTTCTTCTTCTCGGCGTCTGCGTCTCCATCAGTCTCCGTCGGGAAATCGACTTGGTACAGCTCGCTGCGCCGGTTGTAGCAGTAGAGAATGCCGAGTCGACGCGGCTTGTCCGTCTCTGTCCCGGTGAACACCAGTCCTTTGTCTCCAGGCGTGAATGCGACGTCCGCACACGTTACGTTGTCCGGAACGCCTGTGATGGCCTCGATCTTGCCTGTCGCAAGCGTCGCGACGAACACGGCGCCGGTCTTCCGATCGACGTAGCGCTCGCCCCAGTCGTCCTCATGCAGGAACTTGTTGCCTGGCAGCACTGTAGCTGCATCATCATCCTCGCTCTCGCTCTTCTTCTTGGTCTTGTCGGGGCTGTTGACGTTCTCCCAGAAAGGCGCCGACTTGTCGGCCGGAGCCTTGACCTTCTCCGCCACGTACGCGATGCGCGTCTCGTCGTGCGACCAGGCCAAGCCGCCCTCTCTCTCGCCCAGATACACGGCCCCGTGCAGCGTCTTGGGCGCCTTGAAGCTCGACACGAGGCGGCCGCCAACAAACACGGAGAAGACGCCCTCGGGGTCCTCGCCGGCCTTTCCCGCGTCTTGTTTGAGCGTCACGACCGCCTTTCTGGACGGCGACACGCTCGTGAACGCCACATCCCAGCTCGAGGGCACGAGGCCGCGCTGTGCTCTTGACGTCGTGCCGGGAGCCAGCCCCGAGACGTGGTGCTGCACGTGGAACGAGCTGGTCGCGCTGTTGACGAGGTCGTTCGCGCTCCAGACCAGCTGCGCCACCGCCGAGTCGCCCGCCGCGTCCACAGACAGGAAACCGCTCGTCAACGCCTGCGTTCGGCTACTCACGCGCGCGTACAGCTCGCCCAGGCGCGCGATCTCCTCCGCCATGACGTCGGCCTTTCTCGCGACGGTACTTGCTTGTTCTGCTGCCTGTGTGCACTTGTGCACTTGAAGCCTTTTTGCAGAGTGACGTTGGGGAGTGGTGGCGATCTTCCAGGAACGCGAGTTTTGGCCAATGGGACGGCGCGTTGAGCGGACGTGGACAGGATGGAGCGATGGGATTGGTTAATAATCAGGTGAGTTGATGTGTCATGCACGAAACACTCATCTGCCAATGTTGCGGAGACCGAAACCGGTTGCCTTCACTTGTGCGGCATGTGCAAGCAATGGCGCATTGACTGACGGTGATGATACTTTACAAGGGTCTTAGGACTGCTACTCTGGCTGCTCTGGCTGCTGGGAGGTTGATACGCGCGGGGATAATTACGACGGACAGCGACTAGCGCGGCTACATGCTGCAAGTCCGCTAAATGACTAGGACGGCAGAGGTTGGACAGCTCTACGGACATGGCGACAACACGTCAGCGCAAGCGTCTGAGGCTCAGCGATTGACGGGACAATGCGCTAGCGTGGACACATTGCGCTGGCGTAGTGTACATCATCGGCGAAGCGCCTAGACGAAGCGCAAGGTGACGGACGCCGACAACGCAATCGCCCCCAATGGCGGCTGCTCACGCTCGTTCACGAAGAGATGCGTGATGTCCGCCAGCGGCTTGCGCTTCCTGCCGACCGCCTTGAGCTCCGTCATCTTGGCGCCGCCGCTCCGCATCTTGGTCGGCTGCTTGCGGCTCTTGAGCACGCGCTTCTGTCCGCCCGGCGCCAGGTTGCGCGCACCTATGGAGCTGATACTGCGCACCGGCCGCCGCCGCGCGGACTGCTCGCTGCTCTCGTGCCGCGCGGCGCTACAATCGACCATCACGTCCGAGCGCGCGCGTTGGCGCACGATGTAGCCGATGTTCTCCTTGTTGCTCTTGTCCAAGAGCCCGTAGTCGCGGCTGAGGAGGAGAAGCAGCTGGCCCAACATGGCGCGATCGATGCTCTGCTGTGGCTTGTGGCTGTCGGGTTGCGGATTGCGGATTGTCCCGCGCGCACGTGGCGTCGTCGATGGAAAAATGGCGCCAATGCTGGTGTCGTCGCGGAAAAATGGCGCGGGAAAGAAGGAATTTGCTACGAAAATGCTTCAGTGCTTCGTAATATTTATATAAGACGCTTTGTTGGATTTCAAAACGCTTTCAAAGGATCAAGAACGTTATAAAATTACAAATATATCCGTGCTTGAAGTTGAAGTGCCTATCGTGAGCAGATGCCGAGTGCTGCTCCTCGCCTGCCCGTGCGTCGGCATCCAGGTTCTCGTGTCTGACGCATCCATGGATAAGCTGAGCAGTCCACATGGAAGCGTGGTGGTGCCTAGCGATGCCAGTACCTGCGCCAGTCTGACGGCGGCCGTGGCGCTGTGCCAGTCAGTGGCAGGCCCTGTCAGTGAAGCTTGCGACAAGATGTCGTCGATCAGCGGCAAATGTGAGTATGCATCGTGCTCCGACGACGCGATCTGCTCCGTGGCGCTGGCAAGCACTGCTTGTTGGTCAGTTCGTGGTTGTGACGAGGAGATCTCCAACGGTTTGGCTGCGGGTACCGATTCTTCAGCTCAGTGCTGATGCCATCGGGCATCGGGTTTGCAAGTTAGAGAATCATGGCGCGCGGATAGCTGATGGTGCGGTAACTAGCTGTACGATCGCTGGGTGGAGCTGGTGCTCTCAATCACGTGGCAGAGGGCCAGTGCCGAATAGGGCCACTTCAACGTCACAACCGCGGATACATCCAATAGTGACATGCCACTCTTGTCAGTTGCCACTGACGTGGCGTCTTCTGAAGAACGAGTCTGAGTGAACCAAGACAGCCGGAAGAGTCCGCTGGCGGCGCCAGTGGCGTAGCCGGACAGGAGCCAAGCAGTGTTCAACCCAAAGGCAACACTATATCGCCCTGCGTGTTGGCCAATCTGCTCTGCTTGGCCCCCCCTCCGCCTCGCTGCTGGACGACCTGCGTTGGCTACGCGCTGAACGCTTCCGGGTCGCGAGTCGCGCGTCGCATGCCTCTCGACGGGTGGTGCTCGGGTAATCAGCAAAGACACAACACCGCGACTTGCTGGATCCATCGATCGCAAACAACGGAGCGAGATCATCGCACATGTCGCGCCGCGGCTTCCTCCAAGAGCCAAGCCGTAGTCGCGACGCTAGAGCATTCCATCAGGACGGTGAGCACCTCGAACACGCGGACGCACTCCGAGCATGAACTTAGACAGCGTGTATTAGCCTACCGACGGGCCTCGTTATAATTATTTAGGCGAGGCCAATTCCCCGCCCTCTAGCTCCATGTGCGGCTGGCCGGCCGGACACGCTCTCTCCATCTCCTGCCGTGTTCTCGCCCGTGGCCACGCGCCTGCTAATATAAGTGGTGCTCCTGCCCGTCTAGTGTCGTGCGGCGCGTCCCGCCCCCGTCCACCCCTGCTTCTTGCCGCAGGAGGATGGACGGCTTGCCTGTCGGTTGGCCTGGTGGTCGCTTGGTCGCTTAGTCTTTGGCATCCGTCGCCTAGATCCACTCCTTGCGCGGGTTGAAGATAGACGACCGGCGCGGCACCGGACCCTGCGAGCCCGACAGATCCTCCTTCTCGCCGTCGTCGTCCGCCGCAGCCGATGTGGTGGCCGCGCTCGTGTTGAGGATGGACGCGGGCGACTCGTCCTGCTTGCCATTGACCATGAAGCGCGGCGTGAGGCTCTGCATGTCGAGCACGGCGGCCTTCAGGTCCGGGTCCTCGACCTCCTTGCCCTCGGTCTCGAGCAGCGTGCCGAACGACGGCATGCCGTTGCGGCGCTGCTGGCTCTGCCGAATCGCGGCCGCGATGCTCTCGGTGGACGACAGTGCACGACCAGCGCGCGCCTGCAGCGCCAGCTGCGCCGCGATGGCTTCCTCCAGGTCCATGTCAGCGCCGAGGCGCGTGCCGTGGTCCGGATGGTCCTTGCCTCGGCGCCGCAGCCGCCGCTTCTCCTTGAAGCGCTCGAGCGAGCGCCGGATGCACCGCAGCAGCGCGCGGAAGACCATCCTGTCGCCGTCGCGGTCGCCTGTGTGTCTTTTTCTGGGGTTTTCTGCGACTGAAGCCTTCTCGCGAGTGCTCGCGTGATTTTTCTTCCTTCCGCCAAGGAGGATGAGGGCGTGCGTTGCGTTCGCACGTCGCACAAAGTGGCAGGCAGGCGCCTCGCTAGGACTGCGACGCGGCAGGCAAGCCAGTCAATCCGCTTCCTCGCTCGCTCGCTCGCTGGTCAGTCAAGTACGTCGGCGCCGGCTGCAAGTCCGCTGGTCCGCGCGCCTTCCTTCCTGACCTCGCTTGCTGCCTCTGCTTGGCGCTCGCAGGTAGATTGCCGACTGCTGCACTTATTTTACTTTCCGCCCTGCAGTTTCTCGCCCCTTCTCTCGGCGACAACGGTTGTCCCGTCGGATGCCTTATTGCGCGCGTCGACACTTGGGAAATGTATGGACGGCAGCTGTCAATCGAATGAGGCCAGGAATGCGAGTTCGGGTTCCTTCACGACAGCCGCGCGACGACATGAAGGCGCGAGAGAAGAGGACATGCCAACGACTTCATTGGAGTGCCGGAGCACTGGAGCACTGGGACACGAGCATGTTTCGCCGCGCGAAGGCGTGACCATAGGGGTCAAGCTGCAACCGCATGGCTGTCGAGCTGGTCAACCGTGTTCTTATTATAGCGCCGCGTCACGCACTCGATTTTTTTTATTTATCTTCGGGAAACTTACGCCCATCCAAACACGCAAGGGTCGATTTTCTTCTGAGTCGCGGAGCTCCCACGGATGGATTTCTTCTCCACCCATTGCGTCGACATCGACGGTCGCTGGAGTCGCGGCGACTGCCTCTTCACATGAGCCGCTCCTTTCCCGCTTGGGCACGAAGAGAGACGCCCGCTCGGCCGCGTCATGACCGCCAGTCGGGTCGGGTCACCCAGCGCTTCGCCCGAGCCAGTTGCATTCACATTGGTGCCCGCAGGCGGTGGCGAACCGTTACGTAACGTTGGGATCCCATGAACCGCTGGAATTCGTGCATTTGAGTCATTATATGTTGCAGTATATGCAATGCAGCAGTGTATAGAGACAAACAGAGATTCGTTTCGACAATCACTCTGGTTCCGAGTCAGAGTGATCGTCACAACCCAAAGTGTCAGTTCTCGCGGTTGAAGGGCAAGTCCCCCACAACACCTCGTTTCCCCATACAAACGCCCATTGTATCCGAGACAGGCAACCTCCCCAGCAACATGGGCGACGCGCTGCTGCACTCGTGCACGGTCTACCTGTATCGCCTGGACGCGGCTCGCGGCGAATACGCGCAGGCGGCGGCCTCGGCGCTGGGCTGCGCACTTCTTGGCGCTTCCCACCCAGCCGAGGGCGACGGCCAGGGCTCCGCGTCCTTCTCTCTCCTCCTATACGACGCGAAGAAGCAACCGGCGCTGACGCTGCCGCTGTCCGCCAGCTCGCGCTTCTCGCCGCAGGGCGACTGCTACGCGCACTTCCTGGACGCCGAGCGGCAGGACTGCACGCTGCGCTTCCGCGACGCCCGCGAGCGCTCCGCCTTCCTTACGGCTGCCGCCTTTCTCCACGCGCACATCGTCGTGCACTCGTCCCGGTACTGGAAGCCCTCGCGCGGGGACCGCCTGGCCGTCAGCGTGGACGAGCTGGACGTTGCTCAAGCCGACGCGCCAGGTCTCGCGCATGGTGACGTGGCAGGCGTCGCTATTCAGCGCTGGCAGGGCAATGCAGACTCCCGCGAGCGCTTCTTCTCCTCTAATCCTCTGGATATCGCCAAACAACCGCCGACGGAGACCGCGACAGGCAGCGGGGGAGACGTAAAGCGCGTGCGACTGCTGCCGTACGGCGCGGCCAGCGAGACCGACCCGCTGACGCGCGCGCTGGCCGCCGAGGCGCTCGTCGGCATGCACAAGGGCGGCAAGCGGCTCGTGACGGTGGTTTCGGCCAGCACGCAGGAGTGGTTCATCGCGCAGGTCGAGCTTGTTAAAATCAAGAAGGCCGTGCGCTCGAGTAGCGCTGGCCCAGCGGAGACTACGACGGTGGACGAAGAGGATAAGGGGGTAGAGGAGCCAGCCGGAGAGCACGCGGAGCTCGTCAAGCGCATGGCCAGCATCTCGCGCGCCGGCAGCCAGGGCTCGGGGCTCATCGCGAGCCTCAACTCGCGGCTCGCGAGCCGCAGGGAATCAGCAGAGCAGCCTGTCATTGCTGAATCAGGTACGGACGAAGCGCCTGAAAGGCAGAGCAGCATGTTCGCGGACCAGACGGCTCCTCCAGCAGGGTATGTGCCAGTGCTGCTCGCTGGGCTTCAACTCCCCGGTGAGCGCGCACACTCGCTGTCTCGCTCCAACACGGCAAGCTCCGAGCAGCCACAAGTCGACGCTGCCTCTTCGTCAGTGGCGGCTTCGCCAGTGGCGGCTTCGTCGTTGGCCGCGAAGGTGATCGCGCCGCTCAAGCAGTCGCCGCGAGGCTCAACTTCCATCTCGACCGAGTTTACTACAAGTAGCGGCGCCGCTGGTCTCGGGTTGTCGAGCGAGATGGAGCTTCTGATGAAGGAGCAGTCGGACCTGGAGCAGCTCCGCCTGGAGCTCGAAGAGAGCAAGAAGAAGCTGCAGTCGGAGGACACAAGCGCGAGTACGGGCATCAACAGCCGACCTTCCGCTTCTGCTATTGTGGCGAACACATCAAGCAGCTACAAGCCGTGGGAGGCGCCTGGACCCATCTCGACGTCGTTCGAACAAGCATCCTTCTCGACCGGAGCGTCGGCGCTGTCGGGAACACCAGGAGCTAACCAGCCAGCGACTGTAAGCCTCTCCTCCTCCTCAAGTCGCTGGACGCCGAGCAGCTTCGAGCTTGTGCCGTCATTCTCGCCAACCTCGTTCGTGCCTTCAAGCTCCCTCCCGCCTCCTCCGTCCCCGTTCCCGTCTTCAATGACACCATATGGCTCGCGATCACTTGGCGGAGCGTCGTCCTTCGGTGCACCGTCAACGAGTCTGTCTGGAGAAGTGGAGCACGGCATCTCGCGTCTCCAGCGCTCGTCCACGTCGATCGAGTCCAAGCTGGATGACCTCCAGTCCAAGATGGACCGACTGATGAACATGCAAGGTTCGCTGAAGGCGTCCAAGTTCTCGACGGGCGGTGGTCTGTACAGCAAATCGTCGTCTGGTCTCACGTCCTCGTCGTCTTCTGTTGGTGGCGGGGTCACGACATCGTCGTCTTCGCTGATCAAGAACTTGGAGAAGGCTCTGACCCAGCGCGACCAGCTTCAAGAGCTCAACGCGCGGCTTCAGGAGTCGGCGGGCCAGCTCGAGTCGACTGTCGAGGACCTACAGAACCAGCACGAGTCACTTCAGCTGGAGAACCGCAACCTGCTCGACAAGCTGCAGAACGGCAACCAGCTGCAGCAGGACAAGTTCCGCCTCGAGATGCGCAACCTGCAGCAGCAGCTGAGCCACACGCAGGAGCAAATGCTCATGTACCAGGAGGAGAACTTCCGTCTGCGCAACGAGCTCGGAGCCAAGGACGAGCAGCTCGTCAAGGAGAAGGCGCGGCTGCAAGATGACGCCCGCAAGCAGCTCGAGCAGCTGCAGCGACAGCTCCAGGAACAGGTCCAGCACGACTCGCAGGACGCTGTGAGTAAGGCGAACTCGGAGAAGAAGGCGTTGGAAGCTCGGCTGGCTGATGTCGCGGTGCAGAAGCAGGCGTGGCAGCAGGAGCGTGAGGCGCTGATGAGCCAGCTTCACCAGGCGCAGACCCAGCAGCAGCAGATCCAGAGCGAGAAGGCGCGGTCGCAGGCGGACCAGGACTCGCGAGTGCGCGAGCTCGAGACGCAGCTGCAACAGGCGCTGAGCGAGTCCAAGACGACCAAGCTCCAAGCGGATCGGTACTTGGAGGAGACGCACCACCTGGAGGAGCTGCTGGTCGCCAAGGAGCAGGAGATGGCGCACATGCAGACGGACAAGAACGAGCAGGAGTACGCGGCGCTGAGCGAGCTGTTCAAGGAGTTCATGAACGACATCTACTTCCACTTCCAGGACGCGTTCGACGAGGACGCCGAGTTCACGGGCAAGGAGATCGTCATGGCCATCCGCAAGATCCTCAAGCAGAACACCATGGACATTCTGTCGCGGCTCGAGGAGTTCTGGCAGCTCCAGGGACACGACAGCGGGCATCACTAAGCGCGGAGTGGCTTCGTTTCCGAGAGAGATTCACAGCGGGAATGGATCGATAGACCAAGGCAAGGCGAGGCGAGGCAAGACCGCAAGAGGTGAGAGTACCCTGGCATCCTTGTATGGACTCGTGTGTGCGGACTACTGACTCGTGCTGTCCAGACAGGAGATCGAGTAGCAATGGACGGAGCAATTGGAGCCTGGAAGATCAGATCCTGTTACGGAAAGAGCTGCGGTGGGCTTTGCTGCTGCTGTTGGTGTTGTTGGCTGCATCAACCACTGGCTTTGGCTATCAGTTGCTGGAGTGTCCAACCGCTCCTGGCTGGCTTCAGTCTCGTGTCCGCTCCAGAATTAGCTGGGTGAGGGAGGTGCGTCCCTGCTATTTATACCCCGACATCACCTCCACCCCGCGCTCAGCATCGCATCACCAGCGCCGGCCGACAAGCCTAGCACCAAGAGTTATCGAGGTCGACAGGCAGCTGCCGAGCAACGCAAGAGCGGTGCCAACTCGACCTCTGGCACCATGGAAGTGCTCGTGCTCGTGGCTCGGGAGAGTGCTAATCTCCAGCTTGATGCGATCCTCCGCGCTCTACAAGGTGCGCGAGTGTTCTGCAATGCTTGCGGTCGTTAGATTGGTCAACTGACGGTTTGTCTTGTCGTATGCAGCTTCGCCGCTGCCCATCGACGTGCTTGGGCAGCTACCAAGTGTGAGTCTCTGGTTCAACCACTAGCATGATGATGGAAGTCTCATATCAGCGAGGAGCTTCAAGACTGACCGGATTGCTGCTCGTGAACGTTCAAGGCGCCTCAGCAACTCGACGATCACCAGCTTGTAAGTATCCATGCCTGGTGGTATACTCCTCGACAAGTAAGGAGGTCTGACGGTCTGTTTGTTGCAGGTTCTAACCAGGAAGCGCATGACGGACGAGGGGCTCGCTGCTTGGCTCCTCCCAGAAGATCAACCAGCGCTCCACCCTCAAGACGCGTCAGTTGGCTCCACAGTACAAGCAGCAGCGGCATCAAGCGACCAGGATCACAGCCAGTGCATCAAGAAGATGGCCAAGGTACGTGTCAGTCGTTGGTGGCCGCCGTCAATGCTCTCCTGACCTCCGGCTTGCCTGTCGATCGAGCAGAAGAACAAGAAGATCCGATCACTGACGGACCAAGTGGCCACGCTCAAGCAAACCCTGGCTGAGGCGACGCAGCGTGTCAAACACATGGAGCTTGAGCAGGAGCAGTTCTTCGAGGACGTGCAGGAGATGAAGACGCAGTTTGATCGGCTGTCGGACGCGCACCGCAAGGTGCTGTGGGAGTACTTGCCGGCCCGCGACGTCGACATGCGCGCGATCCCATCGCTCTCTTCCCAGATCGACGAGTCGCCGACGTCTGTGGGTTGCTATCCGCTCGAGCAAGTGCTCGGCTACGGCCAGTACGCCGTCGTGTACTCTTCATCGCTGCCTGGAGACGCACAGCCGCTGGCGGTCAAGGCGATCGACAAGGACAAAGTGCTGGACCTCGTGTCGCTGCACCGCATCAACTCGGAGATCGCGTCGCTGTCGGACCCGGCGATTCAGCACCCGTGCATCCTGGCGCTCAAGGACGTCATCCACACCAAGAAGCACGTGTACCTGGTCACGGAGCGCGGCGGCAAGGACCTGTTCGAGTACTTTGGCGCGCACCAACTCGGCCTGGACGAGGATATCATCAAGCCGCTCATGTTCCGAGTCGCACAGGCTGTGGGCGTGCTTCACGGCCACAACTACTGCCACCGCGACCTGAAGCCGTAAGTGACTGCATATCTTGACTGTTTCGGAGGTTGGCAAGCTGGTCTAACTACTTCGTGAACAGGGAAAACATCTTGTACTCTCCAGACGCTGTAGGCACTACCAGCAGCGTCCGAGGCGGTCACTTGGACGCTACGAGAGCGCCGCACCTGGTCAAGCTGGTCGACTTTGGGCTGTGCACCAAGGCCGTGACAGCCGAGTACGACTCGCTGCGGGACTTCTGCGGCAGCCCAGGGTTCTTCGCGCCCGAGATGCTGCTGGCCGACAGCTACGACGGCTTCAAAGCCGACGTGTGGAGCGTCGGCTGCATCCTGCTTGAGGTTTGCCCTACTACTACATTCCGTCCATGCCAACAGAGTTGTTGATACTAACGTGGAGCTACTGCGATGTCCAGCTTGTGCTCGGGAACGAGTCGTTCTCGACGGACTGGATGGCGATCTACGATCTCTCAGTGCTCAAGGACCATGAGCGCTTTGCCGACTGCATCCGAGCGGTAAGTGGCTCCTGTGTGTGTGCTAGTCCTTCACCTCGACTCACGGCGTTGGCTGTCCAGGGACTATCAAGGACGCGAGACTACTGCATCAGCAACAAGTGGACGTACTCGAGCAAGTTGCGTCACCTGCTGCTGTCGATCCTAACCCAGCAGCCGGCCGAGCGCTTCTCCATTCATCAGATGCTCGAGCACCCGTGGTTCACGACCGACGCGGCGCTAATGGCCACCTACGGCAGCTCTCTATCCCCTGCATCGCACCACCAGTCGTTCCTACACCCGCACCGCCAGCATCTACAGCATCAGCCAACGGCTTCGACCCCCAACAGCACTGGCGACGACCAAGACAGCATGTCATCGCTCCCAAGCTCCAAGATCACGTCCTCGTCCCCACTACTCGGTCGCAGGCCATCTCCTAGCAAGATCAAGTCGTTCTCGACCTCGTCGGCTCCGTCGATGAACCCTCTCCGCCTGGCCAGCGACTCGTCCTCGTGTCTCTCCACCAGTTCCCTGGACCACAGCTCCCCATCCACGCCACCATCTTCCCACCCATCGAGCGTCCGCCCTCTATCCCCAGCCATCTCGTCCAGCTCGTCGCTGGCCCTAGCGCTCGCCATGGCCGAGGAAGGCGAGGCGCTCGTCCACCCAATGCCAGCGACGCAGTCGGCTTCTCCAGGCAAGGTGAGTCTCCCGAGCCTGTCGCCGGAGAAGCCCATCAGCCAGCGGTCCCCGGACAAGACGTTCGCCAAACGGCCGGCACATCCGCCGTCATCTCCAGACTGACCCACTTCCCCCAAGTTCTAACCCACCCCAATCCACCCAGGTGTGTGTATTACTTGGAGTTTGTATGGTGCAGTGCGATGCCAGGAGGGCGGCATTCCTACTGGAGAAGCGGCGGAATGGCCGCCAGCAGCTCCTCGGCCTCCAAGACCGCCTCAATCCCCGCCAAGTCGGCGCGATTGGCGTCCAGGAAGCCCTGCAGGTCGCTCGCGGCCTCGCGCAGCCGCGTCTGGCAGTCCGGCAGCATGGTCTCCGTCTCGAGCAGCACCTCCTCCTGCTTGCGCACGTCGTACTCGTCGCGGTTGCCGGCGCGCATGGCCTCGATCTTGGCGAGCTGCGCCGCGTGCTCCTTGGCGTAGTACTCCAGGTCCTTCTTGATACTAACGGCGTTAGGAGGAGGGAGACGGTGAGTGAGGCATGGATGGAGAGAGGAAAAGGTGGTGAGCAGGGACGCGTGAACGGAGAGGCAAGACCTACCGGCGGAGCGTGCCCAGCTTGATCTTGAACGTCCGCTCGGCCATTTTGATGCGGTCGCAGCGGAAGGCGATCCTCGACTTGGCCAACGACCTGTTGCTTCGCCAGAGGTCAGGTCCAGTCTGACCTCGCGGGTCCCGATTCTCAGAGTTCGTATCATACTTCACCTGATTCACAATCTGATAATATGAGTTGTTAGAAAGAACCATTTGCACCACAGCCAGGGCTTGATAGTAAAACCCATTCAGGCAAAGAGTACTATAGTACTTTGGACAAATTTGCAAATACACAGCATAGTACTTCCTCCGTGTCGAAATGATTGTCCCAATTCTATTTGGAAGGATATTTTAATGATTGTCCTCATTATCTGTATAGAAGTCTATTCGGCGAGACATTACTTTTCAGAGTAAAAAAGCCAGTCGACAGATTTAGCTGCCTCCATGAAGACAGC
>JAADXY010000688.1:0-16286 GCA_023338065.1 Phytopythium montanum
ATAGAGCGCGTCGTAATGATGTCAATGATATCAAGGTTTACAATGCAGATGCTCGCGTTGATTTGTTGCTGAAGTAGTGTTCCTAGCTGAGAGCTTCAATCACGCTATTGCTCCAGAGTTGCTTGTCCAAGTCACTCCAGCTTCTCCAGCTTCTCCAGCTTCTCCGACCGAGGTGGAGCTCTCTATTCTCATTTGTCACTTCAGCAGCTGCAGTTGGAGCAGGAGATCACTGCAATCCGTTGGAGCTGGAGCAAGATCGGACGCCTGTATAACAGAGAAACGAGCAATTCATTTTTAGTGATGCAGCCGAGGGAAAGCCAGAAAACCTCGCGCTGCAACGGAGTCATGCAGCCATACAACATGCAAGCACGCCACCGCCTCGAGCATCGACGTTCTCGTCCCAACATGGAGCGGCGGCAGCTCAGGTGCTTCGCGAAACCCCCCAACTGGTGCGTAGCGAGCAAGCAGTCAAGGCCGAAGACGACGAACTGTTCTGGCCCATCGTCGTCCATGGTCCGCGCTCTTCAGTCACGGCACGGTGTCCTGCGAGAGCTGCTTGGTGCCCTCTTCGACGGTGTCCGTCACGGCGTCCTTCACGGTGTCGTTCACGGTGTCCGTCACAGTGTCCTGCAAGGCCCGCTTGATGGAGCTCTTGTCGTCGTCGTCCACTCTGTCGCTCTTCACCATTGCCTTCATGACCGGGACTCCGCCTTCGGCTGTGATCTCCGACGCGTGGTTCGACCACAACCACCCAAGTTGCTCCAGGCAGTCCTCACGTAGCTCCTTCTCGCTGAGCGGCTTTGAGTCGCGATGGGTCTTGGACTGGAAGTACGAGTCGTCATTGAGCACTTCGCCAGCCTTCTTGAGCTTCAGATAGCTGGCGACGAGGAACGGGATGCAGACTGCTCCCATGACGCCAACCTCCTTCGCCACCAGGTACTTGGACAAGAAGACGTACTTGGTCCACTCGTCGCTCTTCAGAAGCTCGCACACGCCCGTTGCGGCCACTTCGACCATCTCCACGCGGCGAGTACGCGGACGCTTCTCGCGTACAGACGGCCACGATACCATCGTCAGCAGCAGACACGTCGCCCAGAAGATCTCGTCCTCGCGTCCGCTTGTCATCGCCTTCTTGCAGATCTCCGCCAGGCGATTGACGGGCGTCCGGTAGATGTTCAGGAACCCCGCGCTCAGCCACAACACGCAGAGAGCCTTGGCCCTCCGGTCGGTCGTGCCGGCCTCCAGTGCCCACAAGACTCGAAGCAAGCAGGTGCTCAGGTGCTTGCAGTTGTCTCGTGGCAACGCCAGGTAGCTGCAAATGCTGACGATCAGCTGGGACTCGCCTCGATCTCCGATCAGCGCTCGGTCGACGGCGCTGCGTTCTTCTCGCTGTCTCTTCTCATCGCCGGACGAGACGTCTTCATCGGAGGCCTCTGCATCCGAGGACTCTGCAACCGAGGACTCTGCAACCGAGGCCTCTGCATCCGAGGCCTCTGCATCCGAGGCCTCTGCATCCGAGGACTCTACATCCGAGGACTCTGCATCCGAGGACTCTGCGTCCAAGGACTCCTCATCCGAAGAGCATGGGGTCCACTCGTACTCCTTGATGTCTTCGCTCTCATGCAGATTCCACTTGATGTACGCTTCCCCGTACTTGGCCGCATCCTCGACCTTGAAGACAGCGCTTTCACAGCGGCGGTGATCGCTCAGATCGCCACCGAAGCACCACTCGGCAGCGATGAAGCTGGTGCTCTTGTCCATGAGCAAGCTCCACACGATTGGCACGCACCAGTACGTTCGCTTCATCGCCTTCAGTTGCGCCTCCTCGACGAAGTTTGACAAGCGCAGCCAACCGCGCACAGCATCGAACTGCGGACATGCCGCCGCGCCTCTCAACTCGCGTGGGTTGTCGAAGTCGAGGTCCCTGTTGATGGACTTGATGTACAGCTCCCCCAGGTACAGCACGCGGTGCCTCCACTTCCCGCCCAGCGCCGCCAGTGTCCACAGCGCGCGGCCCGCCTTGGACTCTGCCGGAAGTGCCGTCGCTCGGTCGAACTTTGTGGACTCCGTGACTTCAACCCCGTCTTTAAAAACGCCGTGGTGCTCGGAATCCTCTTCATCCTCAGCGGGGCGTTCGGTCTTCGTGATGCCGCACTTCCAGAGGAAATCGAGAAGCGCCCAGTCCCCATGGGCCTCTGCAAACTGCTCGTGATAAACAGCGTCTTCAGCCAGGCCCGCCAGTGCATCAGCCACGTCGATGATGAGCAGGTCGACCTCGTACTCGTTCAGTTCAAGCAGTCGGTAGTCTTCGACCAGCACACCGATGCCTCCAGCTTCCACGATCGCAGACTTGCACTCACTGGACTTGGCTATCTCGACCAGCACGCACAGAGCGACCTCGTCGCCAATCTCCATTCCGGCTTCCTGGTCTTGGTCCTGCTCCACCGCTGTGGGCTTTGCGCCTTCCACGACCCAAGGAATGAGGCCGGCGCTAGCGATCGCGGAATGGTACTTCGGCTGCATGGCGAGAGGCTCCAGTTGGTCGAAGAAGGACTTCGACTCCTCGGCCAAGTGCTCGAGCATCCACGACACTGTGTTGTCTCCAGGGTGCTTCATCTCGCGGCCCAACAGCGTTCGAACCACCGACGCGTTCTTCATGATGAGCCGCCTGGAGTTCGCGTCCCCGATGATCCTGTCCAGTAACGCCAGCCCCATCGCCACCGCGCGCTCGTTGCCGTCGCGCACGAACCCCAACGCGATGCGCACGGCATCGTGCATCGCCGCCCGCTTCTGCCTCTTGTTGCCGGTCTGCAGGGTCGCCAGCACATCCCCGATCGCGTCCATGTCGAACGAAACCGTGCCGCCGCTGCCTTGGCGCATCTTCTGCGCGTACTCCGGGTTGACGAGCAGCTTGACCAGTGGAAGTAACACGCTCACGACTGTCTCGCTCAGTTCGTCAAGCTTCGCGATTGCCTTCTTAACGTCGGCGTTGGTCTCATTGTTCGTCTTCGCCCCCTTCTCGACGACATCTTTGATCACATCGACGCGCTTGCTGATCTCGGCGATCAAACGCTGTTCGAGCTCCGTCGCCTCGTCCTTGAACTTCGTCATGGACTCGTTGAACGCGTCGAGCTTGCTCTCGAATAACTTCAGATCCTCATTCGACAAGCGCATGTGAACGTAGTGCTTGGTCGGTACCAGCCCTTCAACGAAGTCGTTGAACTCCTCGGCTACCTTTCGGGTGTCATCGTACAGCTTCTTGTACTCTTCGGGGACCAGGGAAGCCTTGAGTTTGCGAAGACGGTCTGGGAGCGAGTTCTTCAGATCAGCATACTGCGCTTCCAAGATCTTCTTCCTCTCGCTATCCTCGATCACACCGCCCAGAAGCACGCCCGCTGCACCGCCGACGACCGGAATTTCCTCCACGAACGCCTGCAGTGCGTGTAGAAATTTTTTTTTGGCACGATCGCTCAACGCCATGGCGCTGCGTGTTGCCATGGCAGTCGAATCGGAAATGAGCCAGCGCGGCGTGAACACCAGGACCTGGGCAGCCAACAGGGCCCGTCGGGTACAGAACCGAATACTTGCGCTCAGTACCACAGTCCTTCCCGCAGCAACTTCCAGCAAGGAGCATTGATGTTGTACCACTTTCGCACTTGGCCTCGGCCATCACATTCGCTGGATGACCACGGCCTCGAGTGCCGGCGTCGAATGCACAAACCGACACACGTCCAGCACATTCACATGCTTGACGCCGCGGTGGTTCCGCGTGAATCCTGCAGTGAGCGTTGACGGCGACAACTCTGCACTGATCCCACCTCCTGCTCTCTTGATCCCGTCGACGATCACAGTGAACACGGCATCCAGCTGCTTCACCGGTAGACTCAGCGCCGCCTTGGCCTTCATCTTGCCTCCCACTGCCGCTCCGACAGCATCGAACGCCTGGGAGACGCACTCGTGGACGGCGCGCTCCTTCGCTTGCTCGGCATGTGCAGCGACTTGCCGGAGCTCTTGCTGGAGTCTTCGCGTCTGTCGCTGCGCCTGCCGTCGTCGATACCTCGCTTGGATCTTGATGGCGGCGGCACGTCTTGCGTCCGTCTCCTGCTGCTCCAGCAATACACGTGTGCGTTCCTGGTCCTCTCTTGCTGCTTGGGCCGCCTGCCACCTGCGGAACACTTCATGCCCGTCAAAGTCCGCGCCGTCGTCGTCCTCTTCCACATCCTTGCGATCTAGCTTGCGCCTTGGTGGTCGCTGCCCTCGGAGGATGGCGCGTTTCCGGTCCAGCACGTCCTGCAGCAGCTCCATCGTGCCTCGGCGCCGAGGGTCCGCCGCGATAGCCCGCATGTAGTACTCTTGAGCGTACTCGAGCTGGTTCAGCTCCCTCACATCCGACACGACCAGCCATTGGAGACACGCGGCGTAGTTGACGTTGGCCTCGCAGCTCTGTGGGTTCACGAGCACTTGCGGCCGGAAGAAGCCGAGCAGCGCGACCTGGAAGCTCGCGATCGTCGGGTCCTTCGCCTTGGCTCGAGCGATGAACTCGCCAGCCTCACGAGCGTCCACTTCTTGCGTGGTGTAGGCGAACAGCGAGTACGCGAACAGCACGAACGGCACGTCCGGTCCGCGATGCACCATGGCACGCAGCAGTCTCGCGAACAGCGGCCTTGCACGCTCGTAGTCGTGCGTGACAGCGTGCAGGTACAGCACGTAGTTGCCAAGTGCCACGAGACTCGTCGGTTCTTCCAGGTACGCGCGCTCGCAACGCCGCATGAGTCTCACGGCCGAGAGCACCGCGCGCAAAGCGACACGAGCGACTCGTGCTCGCCAGAGCCGCTGCAGTGTTCGTGCCGCTCCGACTGTCGCGTTCGTGTATCCCCAGGCCCAAAGCTGCTTGCGGGCTTCAAACGCTTGCCGGTCGTGCTCTTGCCACGGTGCGGACTGCTCCCAGGAGCACAGGCGCGTCACGGTGTGGAGGTAGAACGGGACGTACAGCAGCTCGCGCGGCGCGCGGAATTCGTCCCAAACCATGAACGACCGGCGCTGCTTCGAACGCAGACAGAGCTTGTGCCAGTCCGCCACCGTCTTTGGCGGCTGCAGCACCGACGCGATGAACCTTCGCAGGGGAACGCAGCGACGCAGTGCTTCCGATAGCGCCTTGCGTCGGCCGGTGAACCCCCGGAAGACGCGCTGGATCGACTTGGCAGCACGCAGACGGTGTCGACATCGAACGCGCTCCGAGTGCTGTAAACCGCCAATGATCTCACGTCTCCGTGTAGAGAAGCCTCGCCACGCAGCTTGGATTCTCGCCGCACTCGCTCGTCGATAGTCGAGTGCAGCGTCTCGCAGTCGGGCTCGGCGCGCTCGGAAGGCTCGCTGCAAGTCAACCGCGCGTCTGTTCTGAAGTAGCAGCAAGCGGACGAGGCGGAGAGTGCGTCGTGCTCGGAACTTGCGCTGGATCGAGACAGCAGCGAGGTACTCGGCCCGCGCTTGGGCACTCTCTGCTGCGAATGCTTGGGAGAAGCGCAGGTACTCGACAGCAGAGGCCGACACGTCGCTGCTGCCGCTCTCCTGCGCTCGTCGCACTCGCGCTCGCAAAAGCATCTGATGCCTCTTGGATCGTTGGACGACGTCTTGTAGCAGCTCGAGATCGACTGGTGGTGCTTGAGTCCGCAGCTCACCCGTCACACGATGGTGATACAAGTACTTCCACTCGGTCACTGATCTCGTCATTGACGTCGCCGGAGCATCAGCGACAAGCGCTCCACGACGATGATCGTGGTCAGCGTGGGCGTTCAAGGACGCAACCGGTAGTGACCACCCTGGAGGACACCGCACAATCTCCCAGTCCATGCCGAGCGCCGCGTCAAACTCGACCGATGGCTCCCACGTGCAGTCGACCCCGCCGTCACTTGAGCTGAAATTGGCGTAGAACGGGGAGCCGGTGACGTCGTCGACGAACATCGTCCACTCTGCCAGCGTGTCCATGCGGAGCGCAGTCGCCAACGCACTCGCCCACTCGTCAGGAGTTCGTTCGGGCAGTGAACCTGCGCCTTGGACATCTCCAGACCCGACTGCTTCTTCAACAGCTTCGGCATTGTAGCCTTCTCCTCCCCTCTTACCGTCGCCATTGAGTTCTTCGGCGTCGATAACATCTCCACCGTCGTCTTGCTCGAGGTCATCGACGGCCACGATGGCTTCCTGAGCAAAGTACTCGCGCACAAACTCGACGACGGCGAGCTGGCCATGCATGCGGGCCACGCCGAGCGGCGTCTTGCCCGCGTAGTTCTTCAGATTCATGTCGCCGCCATAGTCTAGCAGCAGCCGCAAGGTAGCGACCGCTCCGCACTGTGCTGCGACGTGCGTCGGGTGGTTACCGATGGCGTTCGCAGCGAGCACGGCGCCACTGGCGAGTAGGAGCGACGAGCAGCCAAGTAGCGAGTCCGACTGACAGCTCATGTGCAGCGGCATGTCGCTGTCAGTGTCCTTGATGTTCACGTCCGCGTCGAACAGCGTAAGCAGTCGGACGATCTCTTCACGAGCCTCCACACCACTGGATGCTGAAGTGAGTCCGTCTCCACCACTCTTTCGATCTGCCGAGCTCGTCTGCAGCGCGAAATGAAGCGGCGAGCGGCCGAAATAGTCCTTGACATCCGGTCCCGCGCCGCGCTCAAGCAGCAGCTGAACGGCACTGGCGGCCTTGGTGCTGACGGCGTAGATCAGAGGCGTGTAGCCTTCCCGGTCGCGACGGTCGAGGACTCCTGGACGATACTGCGCCGGCCGCGACTGGATGTGGTCGAGTAGCACGCGCAGACATTCCAACAGCCCGTGACCTGCGCAAGTGTGCAGTTGCAGCCACGTTACCGGAGGATCCACGTACACCTCGGCCTCGTAGTCCGTCTCGGAAGTCGCTGGCGTTGCAATTGCTGTAGGGTCGTAGGCACGAGATGCCAGGAGCACACGCAATGCCTCGTGGTGGTTCCCTTCGACAGCGAGCTGGACAGCGTTCAGTTTACCGATGGTCGTGCGAGTCTCCGTGTTGACTCCTCTGTCCAGCAGCATATCGACCGCATCGGCGTGACCGAGTGACGCAGAGAGGAGCAGCGGTGTGAGTCCATGCACGTCCGGCGCTTCTTGCCACGCTCCGTGGTCGATCAAGTACTCAGCAAGTGCAAGTCGATCAGCTCGCGCTCGAACGTCGGGATCATCAGGAACGACGTCGACGTCGCCAGGTAGCAGATGGAGAGAAGGCGAGAGGTTAGCCAGCACGAGATGGAGCGGCGTCTGCTGCTGTGCGTTGACGGTGTCGACCTCGAACGAGTAGCGTAGGCAGAGTTTGACAATTCGCTTGTGTCCAGCAGCCGCAGCAGTGTGGAGAATCCCGTTCCCCTCGGCGTCGACGGCGTACCAGTACCCGCCGAAGATTGCTCGCTTGATGACTGCGTAGTCCCCGCGGAAGGCCGCGGCCAGTATCCGCTCGATGCGCAGCGAATGCACGAGAACACGGGCCTGATACCGTCTCCAAGCTGTTTGGATCCGCGTCGCCGACTGGATCTCCAAGCGAAGTCTCTTCGCCACTTGCCGACCGCGATGACCCCGGTAGACTCGCTGGATCGAACGCGCAGCTCGATATAGTCGGATCTGCTCTCGAAACACTCGCTGGCACAAGTGTCTTCGGAGCTGACGCTGGATGCGACTAGCGCTGTCGTATCGTAGCCGCTGGAGCTCAGCACGCGCTTCCTTCTCGTCCACCGCGTTGGTCGAGAACGCGAGCACCCCAGCGCGCTTTCTTGCATCTTGACGACGGTGATCCATTGCTTTGACTGTTCTCTCGATGACTGCGTAGCGCAGAAGTCCCCACAAGCACATACCCATTGCTCGATGCTGGATACGCGTGCGAATCCTAGCTGACTCTGCATCTTGATGTGCCTTGACTTGCCGCACCTTTGCTGTCTGGATTCGAGATCGATAGCCTCGATACACTCGCTGGACCACGAGCGCCTGCCGGTTGCGATGTCGGCAATACTGGAACAATCGCCGCGCGAGTCGGCCGCGATACAATCGCTGCACCAGCCGCGCAGCCGCATCCTTGGCCTCCTTCTGCTCGCTCACAAACGCGACCCACCTCTTGAGCCAAAAGCTCTCCCGAGTCTGGATGATCTGGGCAAAGTTGGCGCGGAGCGTCTGCTGTTGTTGGCAATGCGCAGCCCAGTGGTTGAAAAGCCGGACGACCACGCGGCGCTGCACCTTTTGCAGGTACTTCTTTGCGAGGGCGTTGCGTTTGGCTTGGTACCGCAGCTCTTTCCTGAACTTGACGCGCTTCTGATAGCGACGAACTGCGCTTTGAAGGACTCTTGCTGCTCCAGTCACCCGCTTAAAAGCAACCAAGTGCCGCTTCCACTTGAGGAGCGTGAGCTTCAAGAACATGGCGTTCGCCTTGCGTTTTTTCCGCCGACCGCCGATGAATCCCTGCCAGTTGCCCCACATCCGCGACACGACTCGCTTCTCCCGCTCGAGTTGCATCCGAGCGACTTCGTTCTCTCGAACGCGGTCCACGATGGCTCGCTGTCGCTCCTCTTGCTCGGCCTTCACCTTGGCCTCTTGCTCTTGTTTCGACCGCAGACGCAGCTGATGGCGCTCCAGGTCCTTCGCTTGCATCGCCTGCAGTCGCTGCTTCTCGAGCTGCTCGTTTCGTAGCCGAGTATCACGCTCGCGAATCTGCTCCTTGAGCTTCTCTCGAGCATCCGATTTGATCTCGCGAGCGCGTTTCCTGGCTCGATAAGCCCGCTGGATGCGGATGATCATCCGGACGCGGTACTCTTCGACCTGTCGCTGCCATGGGGTGGCCAACACGTTGGCAGCTTTGATTGTGATGCTGTGCTTCTGGAGGAGCTTGGCAACGTAAACTTCGAACCTCCCCAGTACAGATGTGATGTCCTTGTCCACCCGTCTTGGCGGTCTGCTGCCTCCGTTGTGAGCCATGCGGTGACTGCCGGCAGCCTCTGATTCCGAATGAGGCCGTTTTGTCTTCACGACGGTGCGCCAAACGTTGTCGACGGCGGCTTGTGCGCTCGTGATTTGCTGCTGGATGTGGTCGAGCTCTTGCTCTTGGAGATGGATACGGTGCTGTAGCAGCCGCAGCTCTACGCGGAACTTGTTGTCCGAGTTGTTGCGCTCCATGCGGATCTGCTCGATGCGCAGGTTGCGCAGCAGCTTCTCCTGCTCGCTGTAGGAGGCTGTCCAGGCTTGGATCTTGGCCTCGGATGCGATGGTGTCTCGCAGCCGGATCAGACTCGTCAGCGACTCGCCTTGTGCACAGACGACAGTGTTAGTTACCATGACGAAGCCTTGTCCATCGACGCAGCTAGCCTAGCGCGTACCGTCGTCGTTGAACTTGAACATGGCGATGATGTCGTCGTCGATCTCTTGAAACGTCTCGACCAGCTTCCCCATGAAGTCTTCGAGCAC
This sequence comes from Phytopythium montanum, assembly GCA_023338065.1. NCBI lineage: Eukaryota > Oomycota > Peronosporomycetes > Pythiales > Pythiaceae > Phytopythium > Phytopythium montanum. The sequence continues at coordinate 9,466 of JAADXY010000688.1, forward strand.
TGGTGCACTCTTTCTCCCGTCAAACAGGCTGCAGAACTTGACTTTGACCAGGAACTGGGCCAGCGCGAGAGGGGACGCGCGTGGCTTGCCGTCAACAGACGAATTCATCCGCGTAGCGGCCGTGAATACGCTCTCCATCACCTTCTCACAGGCCGCCGACGACAGTAAGACTTGCTGAGTGCCGTCCGGAAGCAGCGGGTGGTCCCTCGTGTGGATCAGCGCGTCGCTCGCGTACTTCCGTCCGAGCGTCGACGTGTGTGCGCGCTTCTCCTTACTCGCTAAGTTCAGGTCGAGCTCGATTTGAAGAGTGTGGCGCACGAGCAGGAAGAACAGCAAGTGGTCCTCGTCCAGCAGCTCGCGCAGGAACAGCGAGAACGTGGCCACCTCGGGGAACCGGTCGCGCCTCAGCTCCACGTTGAGCATGAAGTCCGCGCACTCCTGGTCCGCGAGCTCTTTCAGTCCAAGTGCGTGGTGGATGAACCGCCGCGCCAGGAACGGCATAACCAGCTTGGATCCGACGCTGTTGTCAGCGATTGACACCATATTGGAGGCCGCGAAGACCTCGGACAGGTGGTTGTAGACGTCCTCGATCAGCCGCAGCAGCCACGCGACCAAGCGGACGCGCGGCGCTATCCTCGCGGTCGGTGCGAGCTGCAGTGACTCGACGAAGCGAGGGTACCGTGCCCGCAGCACTTGGATGCTGAGTCGCTGTAGACCGGCGTCGGCATCTGGGCCGGCGTTACCCGGTAATCCGTCGTCCTGGTTTGTCGGGGAAGGGCCGTGGATCGCAGGGAGGGTGAGAGAGTCGCTCGCTCTAGCCTTCCGCTTGCTCTTTGTAGCGGAACTCTTTGAAGGCTGGTGGTAGTGGCCATTAGCTGGTGTGGATCTTGATTCATCCCAGGCCACGACAGGCGCTCGGGTGTCGTTCCGTGGGTATTGAGGCTCGCTCGCGGGCTCCTCGTCCGGTAGTAGACCTCGTAACCTGTTGATCATGACACGGCGTCAAGCGTGGGCATCCTAACAGCCGATGCACGAGCACTACCACCGCAAGAGACGCACCGCAGCTGCACGTTGATGTACTCAATGTCGTCTAAGTACGGGAGCAGCGTCTTCTTCTGCTCGAGGTCAGCTGCACTCATCTATCAATGCGAGTTATGTTCCACAGGATGCACCGACAATCGCCACGCTTCATCAGGAAGCCATACCTGCGATCGCGTATACTCCTGCCGGCTCTGCACCTCTTGCTCCCGCTTCGCTTTCCCTTCGCGCGAGCGATGGACCGCGCTCTCGCCACCATTCACCTCGACCTCTGTACTTTCCGCGGTCGTCCCCGCCTCCGCCGGTGCCTTGTCAGCCGCCCACTGCCGCTGAACCCCTGCGAACCACTCGGCCTCACGCACAGCCGACGGCTTGGGCCGCTTGCGCAGCCGTGAGGGTCCATCAGCACCTGCGGGGACCGCCACCACCGCCCCGGCATTAGCATAAGGCGACCGCTTCTTCATCTCGAGTCCCGTGTTGCACCATTTGCCCACGAAAGGGCGTGTCCGCGCCTGTCTCTATGGTCTGGTTAAGTTGTCATTTGATACAAACACCAAGCTCAAATGTGCTTCAGGCTACTTTTAATAATTATACGTTGAAGTTGGAGTGATGGTCTCATTGCGCACTTTCTGGACAGGCAAGCGCAAGCAGCATGCCACCCAAGGCGTCAGTGAGGCGGCCGATGCCTGGGACGTTGGCGGGCCCTGCGCATGGAATCAAGCGCGGAGATCGCGGTGGACAAGGCGCTGACGGGCGACGGACGGGCGTGCGTACTGTGTGAGCCGTGATCGTGGAAGATGAGCGCAAAGCCCTGACGGACATGGCGACCGCAGGCGAGAAAGGCAATTCTGCCGCCTCTCGAGCATACACGGTGCGTATGCTCGTCCTAGGCGCTTCTAGGTGCAATACGCGGCCTTGAAACGCGGGTTTTGAATGCCAGGAGCGCGGGGCATGCTGAAGACGGGCCGGTGGAGACCGCGACAGGCCGGCCGCGACCGCAGCACAAGTTGTATGGGCTGAGGAAGAACCCGGCGGGGCGTGCGGTCATCCCTCCTATCCGCTCGCTTAATCAGCGCGGTGCCTTGACAGACGAGTGTCTGCGTGGACATGAGAGAGGGCAAGCGCCAGCGCAGAGCGAAGCACTTGCTTTGTGGGTCGCCAAGGCGCGTCAGACGCTCGAGAAGCTGCTGGTGCGTTGCCTATGGCTCAGCTCATGGCCAAACCGGCGCTCTTACCCACCGGAATACAATACACAGGACCTCCAGCGTGCCGTGGTCGGCTGTCCGTCACATGGGCAGCCCTCGCCACACTGTACTGAGCTCGCTTGTGCATTATCGACGCTGCAACGCGACCTCAAGCTCCTCGGAGACCACGAGTTCCTGTACGTGCTGCTTACCAACCCACGCAAAGACGCTAGTGGCACTGACCGCCTCTCGTTGATCAGCAATGATGCTGTTCAGGATCCGAGCCTGGCGATGCTGGACAAGTTGAAGAGCCTGGCCACCAGCATCGGAGCAAAACTGGCCGACAAAGACCGCAGTCTTCCACCAAGTCCAGTCAAGCGAAGGCTCCGAATACCAGATGCACAGGTTATCGTCGCGGGTCCAGACGGGAAGAAGATGTACTTCAAGCGTCGCGAAGGATATACCACGGATCTCGACGAACATGACGGTCCATCAGCGACTGAAGACCCTCCTGACGTCCAAGACACACTTCCTACACCGCTGCCAGCACCCATCAAGTTTGCTGGGTTGTCTCGTGGGTTACGAGGTCATATGTGGCCGGAGTGGGAGCTACTGGGGACTCGGAGAGTGCGAAACACACGCGTGATTGTCCGAGCGCGTTGGCTCCAGCACCAGGAGGCTGTGACATCAACAACAGCGAGCGATGCCGACTTGGAGATCGCCGTGTACAGCCCAGAAATTGCGAAGACAAGCTCGTTGCGCCTCCCTGGGCGGTTGCTTCCGCTCACACATCGACGACGCAACGTACAGGTAGCATCAGCTTCCCTCTCCGATGAAGGGCTGACTCTACTGATCATGTTGTCTCCAATGTGTACAGCTGAAGGTTGACGCAGCCACAGATGCGATCGTTAGCCTTGTCCAAGATGTCTTGCTGTGCTGCGATTGGACGGTACGTTGCTCGCGACCGAGGATTAAGTAAGGATTCCCTTACAGTCACCTATTATCCCTGTTCCGACCAGGACGATCTCGGCATCGTCATAAGGCTCCCGATGCTGCACCGCGAGGCTCGGATGCTTTCGTACCGCACCTACGCCGCAATGGCGGCGCTCATCAGTCTGCGCGTGGATCTGGACGGAAGCTGCAAGATTTCCGTCGTCGACACCCGCACAACGAAGACATTGGTGCTCTCCCTGTCGGCGGCACAAGTCAACGCAGCACTTGGAATGAGCTTCCTCGACACAATCGTCGACTCGGTACGGTTGTTTGCCACTTCTGAACTAGAGCAACACCTGCTGACTCAGTCTATGACCACGTAGCCCAGCTCCCGCGGTAGTTCTTGCCGCTCCATATGCAAGAAGCTGTTCGTCGAGCACACATCACAAGGGTTAGAAGCCCTCTTCCCAGGCGTCAAGCCGCGAGGCAAGATTTGTCGACACCCTGCCGAGCTCGCAGTTCTCAAGCACCATCAAGAGCAGGTATTGAAGCAGCGAGAAGACGCAACGAAGCGCATGTACGTGTGTGCGCTCCAGGCCGCAGCGATCGCGAAGAGGAAGGAGAAGGAGCGTCAACTTCGGCGAGAGAAAGCAGCGCAGCGGGTCCAGGAGCAATCGCGGCGAATTATCAGCAAGCGCCAGCGCCAGCAAGCCCTCAAGTTGCAGCAGACCGCAGCCGTTGTGATACAGACGCGAGCTCGACAAGCGCTGGCCTACTGGCGAGTTCAGAGACGCCGACAAGTGCAGGAGAAGGAGCGCGATACTCTGGATCGGCGCTCGGCTTGTAGACAAGCCCGCCCCCTGTGACCGTCACTATGAGTGGAATGTCCAGTACACTTAGCTTGGACGCGCGACCATCATAGTGGCTCAAGACCGAGCCCACGGCTGCCTTGAAGGATGCACTGGGCGTGGCGTCCAGGGAATTGATGCAGTTGCTGTTGGGCTCGAGCATGAAGCGCGGCGTACCGAAGGCTGGGTCGTTCACGCAACGCCGGTATATGGGCCAGACTCAGGCCGCAGTACGCGTCCAGCACGTGCTTGTAGGCTTCAAAGTCGACGCGCGAGAGACCAAGCAGCGCGAGTGCATCGCGGATGGAGACAAGCTCGACTAGAGAGCCGCGAGCCTTGAGCGACGTGCGACTGGAAGGCGGTGGCTGTGTTAGGCTTGAGTTTGTATGGGACCGTCAAGATTCTGCATAGAAGTCGGGGCAGAGTGCGTCGGGAGCAATGGCCGTCGCCGCCTCCATGACGAAGTACCCGCGCTCGTGGAACTCCATGAGCGATGCGTCCTCGCTGTCTGTCTGCTCCTGCTCCTCCTCCTCCATGCCACCCGCCTGCTGACGTCTGCGCAACGTCCGAGCGCCGTCTGTGAGCCATTGAGGGACGCCACGGCCCGCAGTTGACAGCAGATTCGCCGCGCGTTCGAGCGCCAGCAGCGCGCCTGCCGCCTTGTCCTCGAGCTTGAGCGTCCGTCCGTCCGCCAATGCGCTACGCCGCTCCCTTTGCGTCGACACTAGCGCGCAGATGGCGGAAGCTGAGGCCTCAAGCAGCAGCGGCGCTGTGGCAGGAGTAGACGCGCACAGCTGACACAGCGGCAGGTGTCCGTCCAGCTCGAGCACTTGCGCGCGGTTGGCCGGCGTGCGCGCGACGACGGCGAGGCATTCGCAGGCCGCGGCCAGCGCCGCCTCGTCGCTCGCAAAGCGGCCGCGCTCGGACACCACGTACAGCAGCACGTGCAGCCCGTTCTGGGCCGCGACGCGCGCCTTGTTGAGCGGGTTGGCGTGGCACAGACCCGCAACAGCGGTGGCTGCTGCCTCGAGCACGGATGGAGACGCTGAGTCGACCAGCGCTTGTAGTAGGAACGTGGCGGCGTCGCCATAGCCGATCGAGAGCTGGTTGACCGGCGACTGTGCCAGGTTGGCGAGCCCTATGGCGCTCGCGCGGACCAGAGCCGTGTTGGCTTCGACGGTCGCGGGGGATCCGACGCGAGCTGTTAGTGCAGCGTCGCCCTCAGCAGCCATGATGGCGCTCTGGTTAACCGCGTTGTTGGCCGCCAGGTTGCCCAGCAGCTTGGCCGCCTCGGTGTGCACGTCGCGGTTCTCGCTCTCGCGGACGTACCGGACGACAACCGGCGCGAAGTGCGCGCAGTTGACGACTTGAGCCCGCAAGATGTCTGAGTCTGCGAGGGAGGCGAGCATGGAGAGAGAGTGAGTGAGTGAGAGACTCCGTTGAGTAGACGCAGCACGTACCGTGACAGAGGTTTACCAGCGCGCTCAGCATGTTCTTCTGCACCTCTGGGTCGTTTGGCAGCGGCAGATGCTGGTATAAGTCAGCCAGGTCCTGGGTAGACGAACTCACGTGGTCATCGCCACTCCCGAGAGTCTTGGGACTCGGGACGACTGGCGTCAGACGCTGCACGATGAGTCGTACGGCGCTCTTGGCAGCCAGCACACGCTTGTTCGGCACGGGAAGACCGATCGCAGCGCACAGCCGCGAGGCCTGCGACAGCACGCGCGCGTTGCTCGACTCGCGCAAGACACACACAAGCGGGTCGGTCGCTCCCGCTTTGACGATCTCTTCCGCAATGCTGGGGGCAAGAGGAGTCAAGGCTGCGCAGGTTGACAGCTGCTTGACACAGGCGCGAAGTGGCGGCCGCGTTGGACGTTCGTGGATCGCGAGGTGGACGAGCGCGAGCAGCACGGACCCGGCCACGACGTCACTTGTCGATGCAGATGATGACGACACGTGCAGCAGGTGGACGAGGAATGGGAGGACGCCGGCGCGCACGACCCTCGGCGCTTGCGACGCCGGCAGCAGCGCGATGCTCTGCGCAAAGCGCGCGAACACGTCGTCAGTCGGATCGAGACCCAAGACCGAGAGGTGCCTCGCTGTCTGCGTCGGTGATGAAGCTGAACTGGACGCGTCCGGCTGCATGAATTGCGACGCCCAGACGCGCTGCGCCTCCTTGTCGTTCTTCTCCTGCTCGAGCTCCGACTGCAGCCCTTGAAGCTTGGCCTTCGACACTGCGCGCTCGCTCTCCACCGCTGATTGGAGCGCCTCGACCTGATCGCGCTTGGTCGACTTCAGCTTCAAGGACAGGTCTTGCACGCGGACCTGCAGTCTAACAAGCAGCAGCACTTCGTGTGAGGTGAAAGTAGCAGACTGACATGTTGACGAGCACGCACTTTTGGATCTGCGCCTCGAGGTCGCCGATCTGCGCGAGCAGCTTGAGCTCGCGCTGGTCCTTCGCCTGCTGCAGGTCGACGAGCTGCCGCGAGAGCTCGAGCTCCTTTGGCGTCGGCACGCGTGGGTACTCCTGCCATCATGATCGATCAGTCAGTCAGTCAGTACTCAACCTTCAGCAGGGCCGTTAAGACGATGCACGTACGGCATCTTTCGGGTCGATGGGCATGCTGCCGTCGAGCTGGAGTCGACCAGGAGACTGGCTGACTGGAAGTGTTGGAGCTTGGACGCGGCTAAACATAGCACCCGGCCCCGGGTCAGTCTGCTCGATGACGATAGACTGGAGAACTTGTGGCTTGGAAAACTTGTTCATTGGTCGTTTTAAGTCTGTCGAGTGTAATGCAGCGCGCACCCCCCCCCCCCC
>JAADXY010000689.1:0-16255 GCA_023338065.1 Phytopythium montanum
TGATCGGTGTCGCGACCTCTTTGTCAATGTTGAAGTGATATTGCCTGAGCAGTTGGCTCTTTACCTGGGCTCGTTGCCCCTGCTGCCTGCCGATTGTGGGGCGGAGGTTACCTGTGACTCGTCGCGCTCGGCGTGCGTCGGTTGGTGCAGCGGCTTTTGGGCTGGAAACCCCAGTGGCCCTGCGCCATACAGCGTCAGCTGTAACAGGATCCATCTTGGAGATCGCCGGCTTGTAGTTGTGCTAGGAGACGGCGTCGGCGTGGCAGCGATACGATGATCGTGACATTTCGCCCTGCATCAGTAGCCGAACACTCGCACGCGCAACGTCGACGGTCCGCCGCGGCTGTCCTTCATATTTTCCTTCTTGTCTCCATCCCCAACTCCACTGCTCTTGGTTTCCCCCACTGCGCCGTCGACATGCAGCACGTACTGCCCACCGCCCTGCTTCTTGTCACCGCTCCACACGCCGCGGAAGCTGTTCCCGTCCGCGTACGTCATGACGCCGGCGCCGTGGCGAAGACCCTCGTGGAACGTGCCCTTGAACTCCTTGCCCGACGCGTACACGATCCGCCCGCTGCCTTCACGCGCGTTGCAGACCCACTCGCCGTCATACACGTCGCCTGACCACGCACAGCTGAAGCGACCGAGTCCGTGCTGCTGCTCGTCCACGAACTCGCCAGTGTAGACATCTCCGTTCGGCCAAGTGAACGTCCCGCGTCCCTGTCGACGCCCCAAGTCCCAGTCACCAGCGTACGAGGTCCCGTCAGCGTACCTGTACACGCCCTTGCCATGCTTCTGATCGTCCACCCAGTCTCCATTGTACGACTCCTCTTGAGCTTGGACTCCGGGGAACCACGTGAAGATACCGCGACCGTGCTTGCGGTCCTGGACCCAGTCACCGTCGTACAAGTCTCCGTTCCGGTAGGTGAACCTCCCGCGTCCGCGCTTCATGTTGGCGTGCCACTCGCCCTCGTACTTGTGCCCGCTAGCGTACTCGAGCGAGCCGTGGCCCTCCAGCAGTCCATGCTCCATTCGTCCGCGGTAGACCGAGCCGTTGGCCCAGTGGAAGATGCCGCCGTCTCCATGCGGCTCAGCCTTGACGAACTCGCCTTCATACTCGTCTCCGTTTGCGTACTTCATCTTACCGCGTCCACACGCGTGGTCGTTCGCAAACTGACCGGTAAACCGCGCGCCTCCACAGCGGAAGATATACGTTCCTCGCCCCTGGCGCTTATTGTCCGCCCAGCCACCGACGTAGACGTTCCCGCTGTCGTGGAAGCGGTAGGTGCCTCGCGTCGAGCCCGAGCCATGGGCGACACCTCGAGCAAAGAAGCCGTCGAACTCGTCGCCGTTCTCGAACCGCATCTTGCCCTTGCCGTGCGGCTGGTCGAGAGAGAACTCGCCCACGTACGTGATCCCTTCGCTTGAGACGTAGACGCCATGACCGTTCCGCAGTCCGCGCCACCATTCGCCAGTGTAGACAGCTCCGTTGGTGTAGTAACAGACGCCACGACCCTGCCGTCGGTCCCGCTCCCATTCGCCCTTGTACACTTCACCATCGGAAGTCGCCAAGATCCCAATGCCGTGCGCTCGTCCATCGACAGTCGAGCCCACGAACCGGTCGCCCGCGGTAGTCGTGAAGGTGCCTCGTCCGCTGGGCTTGTTGGCTCGGAACTCGCCCTCGTACTTGTCCCCGTTGGGTGCCATCAAGACGCCAGTCCCATGCCGCTTGCCCTCGACGAACTCACCCACGTATCGCTCGCCGGACGCCAGTGTTAAGACTCCTTGGCCGTTCTTTCGACCGCCGAGCCACTCGCCAATGTACTCGTCGCCGCTCGCACTCTGGAAGACACCGCGTCCCGACCGCTCGCCGTGCATCCAGCCGCCGACGTACCGTCCTCCACCGCGGTACACGAGCTCACCGAGTCCGTGGAACACGCTCGTGCTGCTCACGTTGTCGGTGCTTGCTTTGACAACAGAGGCGGCGGTGACGTCACCGACGTACAGGCTACGACTGAGGCGAGTGAGGCATTTGGCGAAGTAGCGGTCCTGCTTCGCGCGGCGGTGGCACGCCGACAGCCACTGCACACTCGCGAGCCGCTCGTCCAGCTCGTGCCATCGCTCCAGGACCGCGTCCTTCTCCTCTAGCTCGTCTTCTTCTTGCTCGCTGTCATCCATGTCGCTCTCGGTCGCCTTGTCCGCCTCCTTCTTGTCACCTCGAGTCGCTTTGGCACTGGTCTTCGTCTCCCGATGAATCGGCCGTCGACCCAGCAACCGATCGCTCTGACCGCGACGCGCCTCGCCCCGCTCTACTGCGAGCTCTTGCCAGTACCGCATCCTGTGCTGCTGTATCTCGTCCTTCGCCCGCTTGCCGTCCTCCTCGTGCTCCTTGGCCTTCTTGATCGCATGAAGCTTCGTCTCGCCGGGTCCCACGATCTCACCAGTCACGGGGTCGTGGCCACACAGACTGCGGCAGATCGGACACCGTGGGAACGACACCTGCGCAACCTTGGCCATGCACACGGGGCAGTACCACACGTGGAACGACCGGTAGTGCTCGTGCAGTGCGTGAACGCCAGCACGGGACGCGTCGAAGCCGCAGTCGGGCCACACGCACACTAGGAACTCGCGGAACTCGGGCGGAGGCAGCCATTGTGAGTCGCGAGTGAACACTTGCAGGTAGAAGTACTCGCCCGTGTGCGCGTCGAGCAGCTCCTGCCAGTTGTGAACCGTGCGCACGACTGTCGACCGCTCGAGGAGAAGCCGCAGCGCCGTGGGGCTTGACAGCACTTGTCGCTGTCTCCGTCGCTCGCTCTCAGCGTACCGCCGCCCCAAGAACCCACGGACCAGCGACTCAATTCGCACTGCTGCCAGGTGACGGCGACGCTTCTCGGCGTAGATGCAACGGCCGCGCCAGCCACGGCAGCGACACTGCAGCGAGGTGGCCACGAAGTGCTTCATGTTGCGCGCGATCTCCTCCCGCAGCGCGTCCTCGCGGCACAGCTCTTGCTCCCGCTCCGCCAGCAACAGCACGCGCTGCTCGTAGACGCGCCGCGCGAGCTGCTGCCGCCGGTAGAGCTCCACCGCGTCCGGCATGCCGTCTCCTCGCCAACTGGAGGAGTCCAGGGACAATGGCGCTCGGGTATGCAACAGACAATGCGTCTATATATACAGATCTACTTCGCTTCCTGTCCCCTCACCAGTAAATCAAATCCATGCGCTCACCGCTCGGTCCACTCCTTGCCAGCCTCCTCGCTTGCCTTCCCACTTGCCCAGCCCTTCAGTTGGTCTTCTCCTTGTTGGCAGCCTCGTCCTCCGCCTCCTTGACCTCGCGACGGCCTCCGAAGACAGCCAGAAATGCGCGGGAGACGAAGTACCAGACCAGCCAGAGACCGATCAGCGCGCATGTGGGCAGCGACAGCAGGAAGACCGCGGCCGTGGCAATAAACGCGGCCGTCCACATCCAGCGGCGCCAAGGCTCCATCGCACGCGGAGCCACACAGGCCGCCGCGTCCTCCTCTGGCGTCTCCGAGTGCGACGAGACCGACGGGTACTCGACCTTGAGCTTGACGCGGTCGTCGCGGCCGCGCACTTGGACCGTCGCGACCGGGTGCTCCTCGTGGTGCCAGTCGAATTCGATGCTGCCCCAGTTGAGGTAGCCGTAGAAGGCGTCCTGCTCGGGGCGGAACTCCCACGGCAGCAGCAGGTTGGCGTACGTGAAGAGCAGCGCCATGAGCTGCGCCACCGACGGCCGGTGGAATTGCATCTGTCATCAGCACCTAGCAGTTAGACTCTCCCTCATGGACAACATGGGCAGCATCGAGTGACGTACCCAGCTGTGGGTCATGCCGGAGCTCGTCACCTCGGTCAGCGTCGTCGCTCCATTCCCGCACACGACCTGGTTGATCTCCGAGAAGTGGACGTCTCCACTGTCGAGGGAGGTTGCGATCACCATCAGCGCATAGTGAGCATGCATTGATACTGAAGATGCAGAGCTCAAAGCCCACGCACCTGAGGAGGATGACGCCCTTGGCGTGCGACTTGAGGACGGTGCGCAGCAGCCGCTCGCGTTCGTGAGGGAAGCGAGCCCAGCACTCGGCGACGGCGAAGCGGTCGGCCGGCAGGATCTGCACGCCCGAGACGATGACGTTGAAGGCCGCCGTGGACGCGAGCAGCTCCTGCTCGAACCACTGCCACTGGGTCTCGCCCAGCAGCGTGCCGTGCTCCGTGCCGTGCTCCGTGCCGTACGCGTCGCGGTTGTACCGGTTGTCCAGCAACAGGAACTTGACCGTGTGCTCGCCCGTGCCGACCGTGTACGACGTGTAGATGCCCTGCACGAGTTAGAGGTCGTCAGTCACAAGTGATGCAGTCCGCCAGATAGGTTCAGGACGAGTTCAGGACCTCTTGCTTGCGGCGTGGCGAGTCCTGCGGCTCGCCAATGAAGTCGAGGAAGATCTGCTGGCTCTGGACGCGGTACGTGTAGTCCTTGTAGCCGTCGTTGATGCCGAAGTCGTGGTCGTCCCAGATGCCGATCACCGGCGTCTTGTTGACGAACGCCGCGTAGTCCGCGTTCGCGTGCAGCTTGCTGCCAGCCACCGCCACCGCCACGTCCCGTCAGTCAGTCAGTCAGTTGATACTCAATCGAAGACACCTCGCTCGCTCGCTCACCCGTAACGAGTAAGCAGCACGTCGGGCTCGGCCTCGGTGAACATCTTCTGTGGCGGAAATGTCAGCATCCCGGGCTCGCCCAGCTCCTTGATGTCGGCGTAGATCTAAGCGCATCCACCAGTGAGCCATCGCCTTTTCAAGTCACCGTGACACTGCATACAGATGCGCGTACATTGTCACCCATCCAGAGCCACAGGTCGGGCTCGTGCGCCGCGATGGTGGGCCACAGCGGCTGCGGGAAGCTCTGGTCATTGCACGAGCCGAAGGCCACGCGCTCGAGCGGTCGCTGGATGTCCTGGATGCGCGGCGGTGCATGCCCCTCGGCCGTCGAGCCCAGCGAGCGCTGCACCACCAGCACGGACGACACGGCCGCCGCCGCGATCGCCGCCACCGTCGACACGGTCTTCTCCATCATGTCGATACAATTCCCAAGTGACTCGAGGCGGGTGGTGAAGATGAATGACAAGGATCCGTGACATAGAAACGCAATACTCCCCTTGCAAACGCATGATCGATGCAATTCCTCTCATACGGAATATTTTTGAATTTTTGAATGAGAAAGTGCATGCGACCAGATGAGTTCAAGTTTGGCTTCAACTTGGGCGACTCACCGACTTACTCGACGTCGGGCACTCGGGCAAGCAGGGCGAGGACTCGTTCCATCAGCAGCACGCGCGGGTTATCGTGGTCGACCGGGCTGTCCTCAGCTAGGCGGCACCTGAGGCGGACGGCCGACTGGCGAGCGATCGCGTCCTCGTCACGGTCGAGACAGCCGACCTGAACGTGAGGCCATCGAGCGTGATCTTGGTCTTGCGTTTGATACTGAATGCCCGAACGCGGACCTTGTCAGGCGAGGCGTCGATGAGATCGACTCTGGTGGCCCATACGTCGCCGTCCGATGGGGTGACTGGAGCGCTGAACGCCCGCGCGTCGTCGATTGGATCCGGCCGCGAGTACGTCTGCAGTCGGAACGACAAGTTGTCGTCCATGATCAAGTCGAAGTTGCCGTGGGCAGTTCGTCGCGCTCGGTTGCGGTGCGCGACCCACTCGCCGTGTTCGAGCTTGTACTTGAGGTCCGATGTGGTCTCCGTCAGTACGTCTACTGCCTCCACCGAGAGCACGAAGTACGGGTCCGAGCGCGCTTCAAGCGGAGCCGAGTCCAGCAAGAACAACAGTCGACGCATGGCAGGAGCGGCGCTGACAGTGCACACGTTCGACCAGCGCCTCGGCAGTGCGGTTGGCGTCAGACTTTGCAGCTCGCGCCATGTCAATGGCCCCTTGTTCCGGGAGCTCCGGACCCAGAAGCAGTCGTGACTGAACGCAACCTTGACATGCTGGCCCTCAAGTTCAAGTGGACGCGACAGGCATGGAGGCAGTCTCATCGGGTTCAGCGCTATGACCCACGTCGGATGCAGCGTCGGCGATTGGTGCGTTGATGTCCCAAGGCGCTGTAGACAGTACCGGTAGTCGACGACGTTTCCGTCTTCGATAGTGCGCGGCAGCTCTTGGAATCTCCACATGGAACAGCGAGCAACCTCCTCCGGGACACTCAGGTACACAGACACCTTGCATATGGACGGCATCGGTGTCGACAAGCAGCACCAGGGTCTTCGTGGCGGTGGATTGGCAAATGCAATGCCGCCAAGGTCTTGCTCACTTCAGGTCACCTCGCTAGGCATCCCGCAGGTGACAGAAAACTTGATGCTCTGATTGATGAATGCTCTCACTCACAAAGTAGATTGATTGAGGTCGTATGGACTTGATGCGAGACTCTCAATCTGAGGGCATGAAGTGTCAATCCTTTCAAACTCCAGCTCCTCCACACACACGACATTCCGACTGGACCAATCCGCTCGCTCAGCCCTTCACTCGAACAGGTCGAGCACCTTCTCAAGCAGGGCCTGGCTCTCAGTCTCCTCGACCCCGAGCATCGCCTTGGTCGTGGCCGACAGCTTGAACTCGAGGCGCACCTGCGATTGCTCCGCGTCGCACATGCCGATTTTGACCAGCATCCCATTCCACTCGACCCGCGCCGAGTGTGCAACGTGCATCTCGCTCATCGAGAGTTCGGACGGCGCGTTCGCACCAAGCACGGCTTTCGTGCCCCAAATATCGCCGTTGGCTGGTTTGCGGACCGACAGGAAGCGCTGCAACCCGTCCGAAGCTGTGTCGACCACCTTCGGCCGCGCTTGGGCCCGCGCGCGCATCGACGGCTTGCCATCCATGAGTACGTCGAACGTGCCGATCGTCCTTGTGGCTAGACGCATCGCGTGCAGCTTCCACACGCCATCCACATGGCGGTACTTGATCTGCCAGTGGCGCTGCAAGCAGTTGTCATTGATGTGCACGCCGAGCTCGTCAACCCACTCTGCGCCAGCGTCGTCGGCCACTTCCATCAGCGTGTCGACCAGCTTCTTCACCTCGGGCGTCGCCACCACATCGCACACGTTCGACCAGCGCGAGGAGAAGTCTTCGTGCGCCTTCAGCTGCTGCAACTCGTCCCACATGAACACCGCGTCCGGGTCCAACTGCTTGAGCGAGAAGCACAAGTGCCCCAAGGCGACCTCGATGCGAGTCGGCGACGCCGCGAACAGCTCGTCCTCGATAAGATACCCCATCAGATCGTCCAAGCTGCCGCGGTTGAATGGCTGGATCCACGATTGATGCTGGCTAGAGATGGCCACGTCGCACGGACCGACGCGCTTCAACTGGAACCGGTGTCTCGATACATTATCGTCTTCCGTGGCGCTCGACCGCTCCTGGAACTGCCACAAGCTGCGCGGACCGTCGAGCGCCACGACTTCGAACACGCGCTTCGTCTGGAGCGCAAACTGCCCAAACAGTCGCTCGAGCTCCACCTCGACGTCGGCGACGGCACTGCGGACCCCCGTGACCGTGACTTTGCGCTTGTCCGCGTCGACCGAGCAGCGCACGCTGAACTTGTCCTGGAGGCTGCGGCACGTGCTGCCGCCCTTGCCGATGACCGCACCGACTGGCACGTCCTGGGGAATGTCCAGCACCTTGCTCGACTGCCCTGGAGGAGGAGCACGCCGCGCGAATGGCCGCGATCTCGAGTTGGAGTTGGAGCGGTTGCGATGCATGGCGGTCTTCTTCTTGAGCAGCACTTGGTCCACTCCCTCCACGGCGAATTCGCGAGTGAGGACGGCGAATCCAACGGCCGGGAGACCTGGGGGAGGTCCTGATTCCCTTTCGCGCGGCACGCACTTGCGGTGATGGTGCGCGGACGTTGCCCAGAAGGATCTTGGTGTCTGTTCCAGGAATGAATGCGTGCTTCAACCTGGCAGCGGCTTCAACATCAGCGGCCAACACCTCGACAATTGCATTGTTAGCAGCTGTGCACAAGTCGGATCGGTTTTCCATTGAGTGTGATGGTCGATGTGATGGTCGATGTGATGGTCGATGTGAGCATGCGAGCAAGCTGCAGTAGAGTGAGCACAAGGGGGAGCCCAGCAGCCACCAGAGTGCGTTGAGCCGTGAGGAGGCTTGGTGACTGGGGATGAGGGAGGGCAGTCAAACTCGCTGGAGATATTGCGGCTCAGCAGCGGCTCGCACGGCGGGTATAGGTCGCCCGTGATGAGCTGCAGCTTAGTCAGCGACTGGTTGCTCAGGAAGCTCAGCATGTGGTTGAGCACCTGCTCATCGAGCAGCAACTTTGTCTTCATGCAGCTTTTGCGGGGGAGTTCTGTCCCTCAAAGCAGCGCTGTGGCGCTCGCTGCCGCTCCAGAAGCGGCCGAGTGCGAGTTCTGTTGCCAAACGTTCAAGGCGCGCGGGCTCCGGGTCCACCAGAGCCGCTGCATCGCCAAGATCGCCAAGATCAGGCGAGAGCCGCCACCGCGACCACCGCGGCCACAGCACAACCACAACCCACCACAGCTCGACCCTCAGCCACGATTCAAGTTCCGCTTCCGCCTCGGCAACGAGCACGTGTCCAATCACGTGCTGAGCTTCCTGAGCAACCAGTCGCTGACCAAGATGCAGCTCGTCACTGGCGACCGCTACGCTTCGTGCGAACCGTTGCTGAGCCGCATATGCTGCGCGTGCGAGAACGACAACCCGGCGCTGTTCGACGGTCTATGCAGCGCCTGCGCGTCCACCAAGCGCGGCTTCGATCGGCTGATCACCATGAGGGACGCCAAGAAGCTCTACTGTCTGAAGGACCTCGCCGGCCTCCCGACCACGCTCAAGAAGTACGCCCACGCCGACCTGGACCGCCATGCAGAGGCCACTTACGGCTCTCGCCGCGAGTGGCTGCGCGTCTTGGGACCGCACACCGCGCGCATCAAGCGGCTGGCGGCGAACAAGCAGCACAGACACGACGACCTCGAGACCCGCCTCCAGCCGTTCTCGCCGGTGTTCACCGCCTATGCGCTGAGTCACAGGTCGATGAAGGGGATGTCAAGGGAGGAGTTTGCGGTGTGCAGCAGGCGGTTCGACGAGGTGGCGATCCCTCTGAGCCAACGCGGTGTGGAGCTCGAGAAGGAGTCGAACATTTGCTACGGCTACATTGCGATGGGACGCATGGACCTCTGGAATGTGGTGGACAACTCGGAGGAGAAGGCGTTCCTGCTGCGCTACACGAACTACTTGTCGAGGAGCGGAGGCAGCATTGCGGCGGGTCGTGAGGAGCTGGGGGAAGACTACTTCAGTGAAGAAGAGGACCGGGTGATCCACAGCTGCCGAGACGACGCCAAAGCGGCGCTGTGCGTCGAGTTCCTGCTGAACAACAGGGGCCTCGCGCTGCCTCGCAAGTGGGAACTCTGCCGCGCGCGACTCAATCAGGTCTGCGCCGCGTTCGGCAACCCCATGGCGGAGCGCTTGTACGTCTACAAAGGGCTGTCGGACGAGTATATCGAGTCTGACTACTACTAGCGACGGCGGAGGTGACGACGGTCAGCGAGTCGAGGCGTAAGGATCCACGTCAATGCAGTTGCGTCGGTTGATTGGATGTGGTGTGTCCGATGGAGTTGTCGAGCCCACGAAGGCGGCGATGATCGAGTTCGTTTGTTCCGGCAGGCTACAGCTCTGGTTCAAGTTGGCACACATCACATCAACAAGAAGAGACTCGGCAACAACCGCAAAGTCCCACATCCCAACGGCAGAGCCTGGAAGAGCCAAGAGAAGAAGCTCACTTCCGATCTTGCTCGACCTGAAAGCGAGATCATGACCACCAAGCGTACGCAGGAGGAGGTGGCGGCTGGAGATCGAGCGAATGCGGCACGCATGGCGTTCGCTGCTGCTCCAGAAGTGGTCGAGTGCGAGTTCTGCCACTTGCCGTTCAAGCCGCGCGGGCTCAAGATCCACCAGAGCCGCTGCAAGGCCAAGACCGCCAAGCGAGAGCCCTCGCAACTTCAACTGCCGCAAGGACAGCAAGGCAAGCTTGCCCGACACAAGCCGAAGCAGCAGAGCGACTCCCAGCAGCCACGCAAGTACCGCTTCCCCATCAGCGACGAGCACTTGGTGGCCCGCCTGCTGAGCTTCCTGAGCAACCAGTCGCAGACCAAGCTGCAGCTCGCCACTGGCGACCGCTACCCGTCGTGCGAGCCCTTGCTGAGCCGCTACTGCTGCGCATGCGAGGAGGACAACCCGGCGATGCTCGACGGTCTCTGCAGCGTTTGCACAGCCAAGAAGCGCGGCTATAAGCCGCTCGTCACCAAGACGGAGGCCAAAAAGCTTTACTGCCTGAAGGACCTGACCGGTGTCCCGACCGTACTTAACAAGTGCACCCTCGCTGACTTGGACCGCCACGCGGTTGCCACGTATGGCTCTCGCAACGCGTGGCTGCGTGTCCAGGGACCACACACCGCGCGTGTCAGACGACGGGAGGCGGAGAAGAAGCTGAAGCGAGACGAGACCGAGGCCTTCCTCCAGTCGCAGTCGCCGGCGTTCGTCGCCTACGCGCGGAGTCACAAGTGTTTGAAGATCATGCCAAAGGCGGAGCTCGAGGTGTGCAGCAGGCGGTTCAGCGAGCTGGTGGAGGCGCTCAAGCAACGAGGATTGGAGTTGCCGGTGGACTCGAGCCTTTGCGATCGCTACGTTGCGCAGGGTGACATGGAGCTTGGGCACGTTGTGAACAGCACGGAGGAGGAGGTGGCGGTCGACGAGTGCCGGCAGGCTGTCCGAGCGGCGATGTTTGTCGAGTTGCTGCTGGATGAGACTTAGTGAGGCCTGCGCGGCTGGTGCCTGGCGGCTGCCCCATGGCGGAGCGTATCTACATGCTCAATGGGCCGTCGGATGAGTTTATCGAGACGGACGAGTACTAGCGACGCGGGGAGATGAAGACGGACAGCGAGTTGAGGCGTAAGAATCGATGAGAGTGCAGTAGCGTCAGTGCTTGAACGTGGTGTGTCTGATGAGGAGGCGATTCGAGCAGCCCACGTTGGTTGGTGGGCATGAAGCCACATACCCGTGTTCGTACACTCGCGCAGTATCTTGCCACATTCATCTCCGCACTCGTCGCTTTGCCAGACCACATGAATGTGTTCGGTGTGCGACTTCATCGACGTTGTCGCTCACCTTGCCAGCCATTCTGGTGAGCCACGGTCGCCATATACAAGCGCCGCGTTCGCGGTCGATCTCTGTCCTTGAGTTTCGATTCGGGTGGTGCCCGCAACTCTCTCTTACGAGCCGCTTGTGAGACTCCCTGCCATCGATGACCACTGCGGCGAGACTGCATTGGCACGGCACTTTCACTATGAGCGATCTTGTCCAGTGAGCTCCCTGATGGCGCACGTCACAGATGCGCGCGTCACAGACAAATGATTTGCCGTATTTTGACGAATGAAAACGTATGATTCTATTTTATTTGACATGATTGATTCAAATTCAGCAAACAATGATTGCGTCAGCGTCATGACGCAAACACGGATTTAACAATTATTGAATCTTGTCGCTGAAAGGTGTCGTTCTGCCCACATTTCTGGAACGCGAGAAGCTTGGACGGACGACAGGATGGCAGCGCTGCAGGGCTCGATCGCCGTGTTTACGCGGCTCCACGCGTCGGTGGCGGCAGCAGCCGTGGACGAGCTGAAGAAAGCGCACGTGGCGGTGGCGGACGTGCAGGTGGTGAGCGTGGCCGAGGGCGAGGACGTGACGTCGGCGGCGGCGGCTCTTGGCGCCAAGGACGGCGCGTTCGACGGCGTCGTGGCGTTCAACGAGGACATTTCGCTACTCTCGACCGAGCTGCACGCGCTCATCCCGCTGGTCAAGCCCGGCGGCGCGCTCCAGGTGTTCGTGGCGGGCGCCGACGACGAGAAGAAGGTGTGGTGACCATACTTAGACAAGGCGGTCAGGAGTAGCGACTCACTGACCTCTGGATGCGCGCAGAACTCGATCCTGATGGCCATGATGATCGGCGGCGTGGTGGAGGCGGCCGAGAGCGAGGCGTCGAGCGCCTTCTTCCCGGAGCTGGCGGCCGCGCGCGTCTTTTCGGCCAAGAAGCCGGCGTTCGAGGCCGGCTCGAGCGCTGCGATCTCGCTGTCGAAGAAGGCGACGACGACGGCTCAGCCGCTCAAGAAGTGTGTCGGCATGCGATCATCGCGCTGGCTGGTGATCTACGTGCTAATGCTGGCGGTTGCGTGTGCAGGTGGACGGTCCTGGCCGACGACTTTGACGACGACGACGGCAGCACCCAGGACGACGACATCATTGACGAGGTGAGGGCCGAGACGCACTTGTATTTGGAAAGAGGAAGTGACGCTGACGCCTGGCTGCTTTCCACATGTACAGGACACGCTTCTGGACGACACGGACGAGGTGCTGAAGGCGGCGCAGCAGGACTGCGGCACTGGCGCCGGCGGGAAGAAGCGCGCGTGCAAGGACTGCACTTGCGGGTGGGATGTTTCGCCTTTATTGGATCGGAAGTCAGCGGAACTGACACGTTGGGTTGGTGACGACACAGCCTCAAGGACGAGGAGGACAAGCCCGTGGTGTCGGACAAGGACCTCACGCAGATGGTGTCGAGCTGCGGCAACGTAAGGCCTTGCAATCGTCGAGTGGTATCGATGACGCTCGCGTCTAACTCGCTCGCCTGTGCTGCTGCTGTTATCTCCAGTGCTTCAAGGGCGACGCATTCCGTTGCGGGAGCTGCCCGTTCCTGGGCAAGCCGGCGTTCAAGCCCGGCATGGAGAAGGTGCTGCTGAATCTCGACAGCGACGACTTTTAGGTCGCCGCCGACCGTGCGGAGCGGAGCGCGTCGTACGTAGGCTGATGCCGCCACAAGTCGTGTCGGACTAGGCTCTTTGCGAACTGGTAACACTTGGTGCTTGACGCTTGGACAGCGCTCGTTGTCCTATTGATGCTTGGCCTTGGCGGTGGCGAAACGCCCCACTGGCGGGATGCTCTCTCCGCCCTCATCGTCGTCCTCATTCCACGCCGACACGACGTAGCACCCGATGACGACGTTCACCATGAGCACCGCCGCGAAGCCGCTGCAATGAGCACAGTCAGACCCATCCGTCGCCTCCTGTTTCCATCTCGGGTGTCCATCGAACGCGCGCACCTCCACGAGTCCACGTAAGCGACGTCTTCACACGCACACAGAGCAACCAGCGGTTAGCAACATGAACGCGTAGACTACCCCCTCGGCGCCAGCTTTGCTGCGTACCTGCGCCGATCCAGTTGCGCACGCTGTAGAAGGTGCCGAGCGGCGCCACGACCATGAGCAGCGAGAAGAGCGCCAGCTTCTGCACCACCCAGCGGTTGTGCGCGCGGTTCCTGCCGCATCCACAGGTAGCACGTGTGTCAGCCCACCGTCTGGTACACTAGCGCACACATGCATCCACGCAGAAGGCATCGCCCCAGCCGTCGTACCGCGCCGCTCGCGCCTGGATACCCGACAAGCTCGCCTCGCCCATTTCCACTTGCTTCTGGATTGGATCGCTTGCGATGGCGTTGTGGCGCGCTCTATAATACCTTGTGGATCGCTCTATAATACCTTGTGGCGTGCTCCACACGCGCTTGTGGCGCGCTCCACTTGTCAAGGCGGAAGCAGCAGGAACGTGGCGCGCGCCAAGTTGGCGCTTCGGTCCTTCGATAATCGCGAATTCGAACAGCCGAGTGACCCGTCGGGCTCGGCGCGGGGACAGAAATGGATGTGACGGAGCGGCTGGTGGCGCGGCGCGCGCGGCTGGCGCCCTTCTGCCAGGTGGAGCCCGTCAAGCAGCACCTGCGCCTGCAGAGCTACTTCCAGCTCGCGCGCCAGCTCTACCGACAGTCGGAGACCTACTTCGCCGAGCGAGACTTCGACAACGCGTACGCCTCCCTTCCTGTGTTAACGACGCCTGCAAGAGTGACAGCGCACTGACGGCTGTGTTTGTATACCTTGCGTCCCCGCAGCTACGTGTTCCTGGCCAAGTTCATCAAGTGAGTCCGCTGTCTTGGGCTCCTCGTTCTGGCCAGGGTCCGCTCACGACCGTGCGTGTTGCCAGGCTGTGCTCCAAGGTGATCACGGCGCACCTCGACTATGAGGCCGCCAAGTACAAGAAGGAGCGCGACTGGGTGCGCCAGGTACGCCTTGTTACGTGCATGGCGGGAGAAGCGCTGCTCGGTCTGTGTGACGTGACTCGCCTGCCGTGTTGCTTCGCCGCGTGGAAAGCAAGCAGCGGACGGCTTCAAGCTCTTCGACGCCATCCTGGACGGCATGGAGGTCGAGGAGCTCGAGTACCTCGAGTACGAGCGCTCGCTGGGCGCCAGCACCGACTCGGCCTCGTCCACGGAAGATAAGCTGCCGTCCCCCGCCGCCGGGACGCTCGAGGATCGACTGCGCGAGATGCGACTGGCCAAGAGCGACGGAGCGCAAGGCAAAGTACGGGGCGATGCAGCACAACAGCGCGATACCAAGCCGGCAAGAACCACGGTGGCTGGGCTCCCAGGTACAAGTGGGACGCTGCTGTTCGCTGCCAACGCCGTCGGTCCCCAGTCGTGCCCTCCCATCGCTCCACTCGACAAGGTTCGAGGCTTTAGGGGACTTCAGTGCTTCCCTTACCATGCTCAAGCTTGCGTTGTCGGTGGATACTTGGTAGGTGAGCAAGGTGGCGTACCCGGCGGTCGGCAAGGCCTCGTGGATGAAGTCTGGCCGCGAGTCCCGGTCGCACGCGCACTTGCCGCCGCCGATCAGCCGTCAGCGATCCCAAGAAGCCATCGCGGACTTCACCAGGTACACTTAATCGGAGTCTGTTGTCGCTGTCTGAAGTGTCTGACTTTGGGGTGCGTTCACGCCTGTGGTGACTCAGTGGCAGGATCCGTGCGATCGAGATCCCGTCGGGGCTCGTTGGGCAGTTCACGCTCTTGGCCGCGCCGAACACCAACCAGCCGCCGTATGGCATCGAGACCTGTGGTATCCTCGGCGGGATTCTGGTACGCGCTGAGGCGAACTCGCACACAGTTGCGGACCAAACCTCAAGAGCGGTGCTAACTCTACCGTCGTGGATGGTTTGGTTGACGCTTAGCACGACCGTACGCTGATCATCACGACGCTGATCATTCCCAAGCAAGAGGTACGTAGAGTTGCGTGGGCCTGGCGAGCTGTCGTGGCTAACGCGAAGGGTGGCACTGTAACGCTAGGGCTCCTCGGACATGTGCACGATGACGAACGAGGAGGAGCTGTACGACTTTTGCTTCAGCAACGAGCTGCTCACGCTCGGCTGGATCCATGCAAGTGCTGCAATGCTCTGGTGGTCTACTTGCCACACTGTCGACTGACCCACTCGTTTTGTGTAGACGCACCCCAAGCAAGACTGCTTCTTGTCGTCGGTCGACATTCACACGCAGTGCGGCTTCCAGTCAATCCTTCCAGAGGTACCTAAGCGCTCTTCCATGCTCTCCGACTTGGGTGTCAGTCCCATGCTAATACTGGTCGTTATCACTCACATCAGGCCGTCGCGATCGTTGTCGCCCCGCGAGACAAGGAGCGCAAGTGAGTGTTTCCTCCAGCACTTGCATCGACTCAAACACCAAGAGGAGACTAACTCGATGCGATCTCCCTCGTCAGTGTCGGTGTGTTCCGCTTGACGGAGCCCGACGGACTGCAGCTGATCCAGAACTGCAGCCTCTCTGGCTTCCACACGCACCCGAGCCACATCCAAATCTACTCGGACGCCATCGAGTGCAAGTGGAAGACGGAGATCACGGCGCAGCTGGTGGACATGCGGTAGGCGGTCGAGCATCGGCGAAGAGAGCACCGCCAGCCAGCCGCCAGCCAGATATTTTTGACGCGTGGAGTCCAATTCAAGCAGCTCGGTCGTAGAAAAGTACCCGTCAGACCCCCCCCCCCACCTCCACGAACATGTGATAACCAGCAAGTACACTCACTTTCCCAATTGATAGATGCATTTTCAGTTAGACCCACTACGGACAACAAGCCTTAGTGCTCGACGCCCCAGCCGTAAGTGGCAAACGACATGTGGCCGAGTCCGAACCCGCCCAGCATCTTCTCCGCCTCGGGCTTGCCGTCCTCCATCCCAGCACCGGCGCCGACCACGAACGGGATGAAGTGGTCCGGCGTCGGGTGCGCCAGTCTCGCAGCCGGCGCCTTCTGCCATGCGCAGATCTGCTCCTCGCGCTCCGACAA
>JAADXY010000690.1:0-16215 GCA_023338065.1 Phytopythium montanum
ATGACCAGCAAGTGTCTGTGCTAGCAAGGGGCTATCCTCGAAACAAAAAGAATGCAAGAATAGCCTGCCAGATATGATTTAGGGAGCCCTTTGTCAGCCAATTGGTTTATAGAGGCTCCACATATTATGTCCTTTTTGGTGCATGAAAGTCGAGATGGAGATGTATTCGAAAAACACCAGGAATTGCGAAAAAGGCAAACTAGTTTTTGTACGACCGAGCAATAGCGATAAAATATTTGAAGATGAGTGTCGTGATGATTTTTGCAAATATGTCTACCATCCGACAAGATTGACTTTTTGAGAGTGTTACCTATTATCAACATGAATATTCGACAAATTATATTTGGTCACTCTCCAAATTAAATTACGGTCTATCGTGGTGGGGAATAGCGAACCTGCGGTGCGTTCGTGCGGCGCTCGTTGCAAATAATGTCCTCGCCGTTTTGCGCTGGCGCCTCCCTCCGTTTTAGGTTCCTTGGCGAGATTGCACTATGTCTTTTTCAAACTACTCGTCCGTTTTCTCTGATTCGCGGCAAATCTGTACTTCAGTAGTTTAATTGCATTTAATAACAAAGGGATTGGTGTTTCGCAAAATATCAATCTTTTCTGTGGTTGAGTCTAAACTCATTCATTTGGTTTTAGTGAAGAACCGCCCTCTCAGTTATACTATTATCGTGAATAAACTCAATGTAATACCCGTGTATATTGATACGTGTTTATAAAGAAATACGTCGGTAAACACATTGCGTGCGAGACTGCCTAGAAACATAAAGTGAGATAAACTCAACAGCGAGGGCGATTCAAAACAAGTGACATTCTGAAGGATGCTTCTGATTATGGATAAACTACTCGGTGGGGCACCGAAAACCTTACAGTAAATTGTAACAATAATGAACATATTACTGTTCTGACGACGCTGAGTTACAAAGTGAGTATGAATAATAATTTAAACATTGCGCCAGTATATGACGTATGAGACAGCGTGAAACGTAAGGATAGTAATATACATTTAGTTTAATTTGAATCTGAAGGCACTATGATAAACCGTCCGATCTCCTCTTCATTTCTGTATGCTGGTTGGTTCGAAATTCGAATTTCCCGCCAAACAACAGCCTATTCAAAGAGATGTCTTAAAAAAACTCAAATACTCGTTTTCGGAAAACATACTTTGTGATGTAAAATCGTGTTGCAGATCCGATGGCGATGTCAGAATTGCCGAGTTCGGCTTCCTTCGGGGTGAAATTGCGGGATAATTTCAAATCGGTTTTCAACAATCAATTATTTACATCGTGGTTTTTAGTATCACTTCGTTTTGACAACTGTCTCGACATATCACTCGATCCATCTTCCGTAGTCTGCGCTTGTGCTTCTGTCTGCCTCGATCGACTCCTTCTCTACCAACCAGTCGGGCAATGCGTCCTCCGCTACAATATCTTGGTCCCTGTCGCTGCTGTCGTTAGGTGCGCTCGCATCGCTGACCTCGTTTGCGTCGAGCATATTTCGGATTAGACACTATGGGAAACACAAAATCCGTCTTTTCTCGAAACATCACTTCGGTACGAAAACAATTGTCCGATCTTTGGATGCGTTTTTCTCGAAATGAATAATATGAATGAGAGTCACTAGAGTACCAATCTGAGGTATGTTTACATGGATACATTCTTTCGGACGAACATAAACGTTACTATGTGGAATATACACCAAGGAGAGGAAAGCATGGAGGAGAATTAAAAATCAAAATCCAGACACCACGCCTGGCCGAGTCGAGGACTATATGGCGGGGGTGGAGCAGGCCGCGCAGCCCCGTCCCCCGAGTGGAGCGAAGAGAGGGGCGGCCGCCCGCTATAAAGTCCGCATACAAGAATCAACGCGCGAGTGTCCTACTCTCCATCATTATCCGGACGTGAGCCGTCGGTACAATAGTCTGTAACTGAAATATATAATTTGCCACACGAATATGGCTACAGACAGAGCCCTGGTAGTGCCTGATGTGTGCAGCAACACCTGCTAAAACCTAAACACCATTTCCTGGCCGTTTTGCAAAGTTTCCAAAATAAAGCAAAAACCGGAAAGTAACAGGACGATGCTTGCGACTTAAAATGGACATTTCATAAGACTGCACTATTTGCCCATCAAACATCCCAAACAAAGTGAAAAGACGCAATTATTACTAAAACTCGCAAGAAGAAATTACCATGTTGAGCAATTGAATGGACGACAGAAAGCAAACAATCAATGCGTCGGACGCAAGAGGGCGTGAAGCGCGCCTAGTCGTTCATTTCGGAGTCGCACCGATCCCCACAACTCCGTCACCCTCCAAGATGACCTCGAGCGATCGCCGCCACGCCAAGGAGCTCGTCGTCCGCGTCCATCAGAGTGGCGGTGACTGGCGCCTGGCGGCGGTCCACAACGACGTGTCATACGCCATGGCTCGCCGTGCCATCCTGGGCGACGGCACGCCCGCGAAGCAGCGAGGTGGTGTCCGACAGACCAGTGTGAATATGACGGTGGACGACATGGGCAAGCTGATGAAATACCTGGACGGCGACTGCTGGCTGACTCTCACCGACATCTGCGACCTGGTGCGAAGCGGCATGGGCTTCGTGATGAGCAAGTCGTCCTTCCATCGCGCCCCTCAGGGCATGCTGTACACAACACTAAGAAGGTGGGGGTCAAGAAGGCTAAGATGAACTTGGCTGTGGACAAGGAGAAGCGCAAGACGTTCGCGGTGAAGCTCAACAAGCATATCTCCCACGGCGACATAATTGTCTTCCAGGACAAGACCAACTTCAACACCAACCTCTCGCAAACGGAGGTATGGTCGCGCATCGGTGAGCGCGCCATCGTCCAGCTCACCCCGTGTTCTGCCGGCCGCTGCTCTGCGAGCCGGGCAGAGGCTGCGTATTGAGTAAGGATTGACATGCATGTTGCAATTGCTAGTCGAGGGTCGGCTGATGGAGCGACCGCTCGTACAGTAGGTTGCAGTTTGGGAGTTGCAGGAGCATAGGGCGTCGATCACTTGGAGAGTGAGGCGGCGGCCCGATTGCCATCCTGCATAAGAACGAATCAACCAGTTGTGAACTGACCAGACACCGCGCAGGCGTGTGTTGGGACTCCGCTAAGGTCGTGAGACTGGGGCGAGATCACCCCGTCCACGGCCAAAATCTGCATGTCCAGGGCAGCGTGACCTCCGTGTCTGGAGTCGTGCTGCCGCGCCTGCACGAGGGCTCCGTTAAGAAGGCCGAGAACGCTCGCTTCATCGCCGACCTCTTCGTGGCAGCGCTGCGGACGGCGGAGTACCGCAAGCTCTCGCCGGCGAACAAGATCGTCATCGTGACGGATAATGCGCCGGCGTATAGTGAAATCGAGGACCTTACGCGCGCCAACCTCGACGCGGACAGCAACATGAACGCGAGCAAGCTGGCGATCATGCGCTCGGTGCCGTACAGTCAATTGCTCAACCCGTTTGAGGGTTGCTGGAACGTTTTGAAACCTAAGATGTGGTGCTATATGGCGGCTAGAAATGAGTGTTTTTTAGTGCGGGGCGACCACGATAGTCTCACTGCCCACCCGCTCGCGCTGATGAAGGAGGCGGTTGAGGTGAGTTAGCCTTCGATAACGCCTCGCATGGTTTGGCGCACAGAGCGTCACTGCCTCAAGCCTGGCTTCGCTGCCGAGCGCGGCGAGGGTACAGTGCTAGGCCAGTAATTGCGACGTGTTGTTTTAGTTTTAGTAGAGACGAGTGGTGGGCAAATACGGCCCTGCCGGAAAAAAAGACCTTTTTGTGCGAATCGACCTAAAGTCAGGTTTGGTCGAAATCGACCTAAAATCCAGGCTTTTGCTAAAAGACCTCGTTTTCTCTTTCGACTCTGAAAAACGTACACTAAGTGGAAAGTTTTATTAATGCAGCCGATCCAGCCAAGACATGTAAGGGTACGGTTACCTGTTATGGCGCTTGATTTTGACAAAATTTTGCGTAAATTCGAAAGAACGACAGCTTTGAGCGGCGGGTTTGGTAGGTTGAAGAGGTAACGGTTTCACGCGTTCATTCGTGCCATATTCGACAAAATCGGGTCAAAATTGACAAAGTTACAAGCCAACGAAACGTTCATACATTTTCAAGGTTGCTTTGCCACATTTTGAAGCATTATGGCGCAGGCGCACACTCTCATTCTGTATGGTGTTTACACATCGGCAAATGCGATGATGTCCTTGCTGACTGGGTGCATGACTGCATGACTGCTGGTTCGACTGTAAGCGAGCACTTGACAACGCTCCTTTCGCTCTGTTGCCGTCGAGCTGGCTTCTTAGGCTTCGTTGAGGCTTGGAAACGACGCTCAGCTGCCTCCGACGCCCGCTGTCGTCTTCTCACTACCATTTGATGGGCCTCTTCTTGCTTACTAGTCGCGACTGCCGCTCTCATCTGCTCTCTTGCTGCTGTGTTAGTTCGCTTCTCCGTCGCTTTCTCGATTCTCCTGCTCAGCATGTCCTTGAGCCTCACCATCGAGGTTGCAGCCGACGCGAGTGCGGTCTCCGTCTACTCTTCTCCTTCGGCCATGCACGCCGGGTGAGTCAACAAGCGTTTGGGCCCCAATTTGATGAGCTTCTTGTTCGGAGAGGGGCCCTTCATGGCGGAATCTTGGTCCAGGTCTCTCGCCGCGATAGTGTATGCGCGGAAACCGCTCGCATCGATTCCATTTTGACTGAGTCAGTGCAGGCCTCGTTTGTTGATGTCATACAGCGGCAGCGGGTCTTTCACTGCAACGAACCGAACGTAGCTTGACTCGAACTTGGTGTCCTTGGTGCACGTGCTGTCGATGGTGTTGTAGACCCTAACCGTGTCCTCTGGCCTCATTCCCGATGACCGCCACGAGTTGATGATGGTGAGTGGAGTGGACGCTTGGAGGAGCGCGTGACCAACAACTTCAGCTCTACAGTTCCGTGGTATGGACTGCGTTCGGTGCTTCCTGCTTAGTCGCTCATCATGTCTCGCCAGACAGACTTGACCGTTCGGAAGCACCCGCCGTCAAGTGGTTGCAATATGTGGGTCGTGTTCGGCGGAAAGCTCAGGAGATGGATGTCGTTGGTGATGCACTATCGCCGTACGAACAGGCCAATATGCGAGGCGTGATTGCCGAGAATTAGCAGAATTGGCCGTGTCGGAGGCACATGCCTGACGAAATGGTGGATCCACCCCTCGAACACAGTGCTGTCAATGAAGGCACTGGAGGTCACCGTGCAGCAAGTCCCTTGGAAAGTTGATCCCCCTGTAGATGTACAGCGGTGGCACAGATGCGCCTGCGGCGCTAACAGCAAGATGGAGCGATGTTTGTTCGCAATCGACGCCACGCCTGACAGGCACGCACTTGGTGCCGCGCTGTGTGATTACCCGCTTCGGGGCACCGCCTTGTGGGTTGATCCCGGTCTCATCACAGTTGTAGATTTGGTAGGGTGGCAGTAGGTGTGTCTCGAGAAAGTCCTTGTACTCGGCAAAGAAGTACTCGATCTCAGTCTTGTCGACGGCATTAACGCGTGCAGAGTCGAGGACCCTGCTTTTCCGCGTTGTCAGAGTCGCAGCATGCCGCTCCATGAACAAAGAGATCCACTTATCCAACGGGACTCCGTTGACGAACTGGTGCGCGCGGCCGTCGCAGACAGACTCGACAACCATCGCCTTCAAGTGGAACTGCGTCTCTAGGAACCCTCTCTTGGTTCGATTGAGCAAGCACTCGACCTCCTCTGTGGCTGACAGCGCTGCCGGAGGACCTGACTTGACTCCAACCACTTGGCCTGCGAGATTTCGGCGAAGTGTCGCTGCAGGAACGCCATATACGCGTTCACCAGCACGCACTGACAGGGGGGCGACCCCTTTGGCTTGAACTACAGCGAGAGCCAGTCCCAGCCCCCTTTCCGTGCACTGCTTTCGCAGGTCTGTCTGCGTCTTGGTTCTGGAGGTTGACGGCGTGCGCTTCAAAGAGACAGGCTTGGGCATCGTGACATGAATGGTGTCGATACTGGTGACAGAATGAAATCGGCAATAGTTCGTTGGTGTCTAAATGGCGGACAGTGTCAATGCGGCACGTGGTCGCCATGGTGAGAGTAGCGAAGTCTGTACCGCGAGTGCGGGCTGGAAGAGTGAATTCCACATTAAAAAAATGTATCTATTATTAGATCCCGACTGGAGTTGAAGATTTGTGCGCCATGACAATTCGTGCGCCGAAATGGGTGTTGATACCGTATTTCGCATGTAGAACGACACACCCATGTTCAAAGGGTTTGGTACCCTGTCAAAAATGATGCTCAAATAGCTTTCATTTCAATTTGGAAGGTTTGGCAATATTTCCGACACAATGAGTGATCGAGCAATGAGGATGGTGCATTTGTTATACAATGGCTTCAAGCTCACGAAGCGAGAAATCCTGCTCTTCGACCACTTCGCGACCCTCGAGGAGCGACAGCTCTCCCAGGGCTTCGACCAGTGCTGCAACAGCAACACAGTCATCACTCGGAAGGAGACCACACGCCCTAAAGCCATTGGCAATAGTCTGAGAAGGAAGTCTATCCGAAGCGCTGCGGATCCAGCCGCTGATGCACTCTCTGGTCGGCCGTGCAAGCTTGAACCTTGATCCTGGCGCGCGCTCCCTTTCGATCAGCGCCTCCATGTCATCGTGCCAGTAGCACCTAAGCCGGGACTTCAGTGGAAAGTTCCACGCCGCGTCTGCCGGTTGAGACACAGACGTGGCGTGAGGCCGGACTTTGAGCAACACTACGTTGATCTGCGCGGCGTAACTCTGGACTTTCTCGGACCAATGACCGCTAAAGTCGTCCCAAAGGAGCAGAATTGGCTCCTGGGGGCGCGTTCGATCAGCAAAGTGGTGACGGAGGAACGCAATCGACATATCTCCATTCCACCAGCCTGCGAGAGCGAGAGGGTCAATCAAAACGCAATCAATAACTTCTCAAACACAAAGAGAATTTACCACAATCGCACCTTTCGCATTTCCGAATATCTCCAGTTGTGTGTCGTCGAGGATCTTGCTCACGTTCTTCCACAGCCGCGTCCCGAATCCATGTCGATCATGCTCGTTCTGCAGCTGGGTCTCCAATGACTTGGCCGGCTTCACCTTGAACACGACGAACGGCGTGTAGCGACCGCCGTCGCTGTTTCCAAGCAGCATGACTGTTGCTCGCTGTTTGACCACCCCGACTTCCGGCATCATTTTTTTTACCCTTCATCAAACAGCCATTGCAGCGAAAAAATCACCGGGACTGGACAAGCCAACGCGCTTTGAACGACTTTTTCAACACGGAACGGTGATAAGCATTTGTTGCCTAGCTGTCGGGCACTTCAACAATGGAATGACGGCGAGTTTGAGGACGGTAGGGACAGTGTTAGGCGTGACCTGTGTGCACTGAACAACAGCTCCAACAACTGACTGAAAAAGACGAAAGTTGGTCATGATGTGTCTGCGTCACCCCCAATCTGGTATCGATTGCAACGCACCTGGTATTGAATGCGGGAATCCCACTCGACAATTACTCTGACCACCACTCTGGTATACGCTATACACGGGCACAAAGACGCGTCATATCGTATCGAATGCCTGTATCGCTGGAAACGAATTCGAAAAGGTGTATGTCCAACACCCGTTGCATATTCAGGCAGATCACTTAAGGCTGTATGTCAGAGTGGTACGGAGGAGTGAAGTAGAGGTGATGGTTGTGCGAGTTAGCTATCACCCACGCCATGTAGACCGGCTGGATGTTCACCTCTTTGACCAGCAGGAGAGCTATGCCTTCAACGCGTCGCTCGGAAACATGACACCTTGTGCCGTAACAATAAATTAGTCAAATTATATTGTCTTAAATCAAATTGCAGCCTCACCGTGCTCAAGCAGCCAGGCTTGGGTGGCTTGCGGTTGCTTGTGATCTGGTCAGGCGTGAAGTTGCGCTTGTGCTAAGACGCTCCGTTAATATTGATGTAGCCGGCGCAGAAAGTCTACCACAGGCGCTGACTCAACCACGTCTCGAAATGTGGCGCATCAAAGTTGCCAGGGTATTTATCATCACCGTCCTTGCTCTTCTTGGACACATCCCAGTGGACGAGCGATTAGTCGACGAACGTCGCATTCAAGATGGAGCCGGTCCTGTTCAGTTTGCCTGCACCGATAATGCAAATGCGGAGATGGTTGTATCAGAACTGAGATAGTTGAATCAGGACATAGTGTCAAAATTACATAGCGAAATAGACTTACCGTGCTCCTTCACCTTGCGACGATCCGTATATTGTTAGGCCTCAGTCACGTCTTGCCAGTGACGTGATTGACGCTGACATACGACTAGTCGAGTTGGCATCGCTCTCTGCCAAGTCGTGCCGGTTTTTTCATTGTATGTAGGTGTAGCCCGTCTTACGCAGTAGCCGGCGCAAACTGCGGACCGAAAGCATAACACTGGCCGAGTCTCCAGCTTCACAGCAGATTTGACTCGAGGATATTGTCAGTCGAGCTGAGTTTAGTAGGTCGACAACTTCCGGTGATGTGCGCAACTACATCAACATCGTAGGAGACAGGCCGCCCTCGGTGGTTGAAGCTGGCTGCCACAATAAAAATATAGTGTATTGAATATCAGAAGTTCAACTCTAACAAGCGCATTAAATATCAGAGGTTCTACGCGATCAATGGCAAGTGTTCGCACCTCGATGGATATGATATCGGCGAGCCTGTTCTACTCCGCCCACACTCGCGTAAAAGTGATGCCAGCGGTCCCGAGGCATGCAACAACACGGTCGCGCGATTGCTGTCCCGCGTGGCGTCGAGCAGCTCTATCAAGGTCGAAGTATCTGTAGTCGTTCATGGTGTGCCGCTTCTCGTGGATGGTTGTTTCTTGGTGTGTGGCCATTGTAAAAATGAACGGATGGATGCAGCGCTCACACCACGGGCTCCTACTCGCCCAAGCACCCTTTCATGATCTCCTTGCTCTGATCGGGGAAGTGCATGAGGAGATATGACGCAAAAAATAGATGCAGATCGTTTTCATGGTAACTTTGATAATGGCCTGTATATTAATTTAGCTGTCTGTTGATCAGGATCGTAGGCGGCGAAGTAAATATGAACGTCCGTCAGCATCAAAATTCGTGCAGTTTAGGGAGGTGCCGAGGTCGTGGGGTGAACTATGTCGTCCTGTTTATCAGGAGTGAGCTTTGTTACCCACTGCCGTGGCGACAGCTCAAGGTGATGCGCGGTGTTCTGCGGGTCGATCACGCAAGTCAGACACACCAACACACAGCAGGTGGATCCTCAAAGACGGTGCGGCGCACAAGGTCGCCCGGCCGCGATGAAAGGCTGTTTTCATTCATCCCGGGATGTTTTGCTGAGAAGCCTCTGTGGACGCCCAGTCGACATGTTTCTAGCTCTATCCATCGCACTTGTACGTGCGCAGAATGGGTCGGACATCCCACAGTCAGACTAGTTGCGCCACAGGCCCACACGCTCAACTGAACCGGGCTAGGCTCGGCTTGGCTCGGCTCGTTTCGAGTTAGTCCCGCGCAATCAAATCCACTCTTCAAGGCGACGACGCTTGACCTTGCGGATACATTTGCTCACGAGGACTAAAACTCCAGCAACAGCACCTCTTCGAGGTCTGGTCAAGCGACTTGGGCGATGATATCGCGGCCCTATAGCTCGCCGACAACCCTCACCGATACGATGTGTTCCTTCATGGACTTGACCTTAGCTGTATTGAATCCCCGGCGTCCGAGGCTCATTGTGGCTGGTTTGATTCAGAGCCACAGAGTTGGGATCAAAGGGATTGAAATAGAGCTGACTCGACATGGGGTCGCCGTCTTTACTCGATTAGCCACCAACTGGCGACGTCCCTCAATAAACCGCGAACTTCCCAGTCCTGGAGCAGGGTCGATGACGCAGCCGACAGCTATGCTCCGGAATCTGGCGATCGGAGTGAGCTCTTCGACCGCTTCTTCCCGTTGCTCATCCCAAACGCACAACATCTCCGCGCCAGCGTCGTGCTGCTCGGCAGGTCTTCCACAGTCTTGCGACCTCTGCTGCAAGCCTGCTGGACGTGAACCATGTCGTTTGCGCTGACCGACGAGCCACCCACCTTCAATTGGTCGTTGACGAGGTCAGGTAGCCACCAGATGTCGGGTCTCATTAACCCTTTCGCGAAAGTCTTTCTTTATACTGTGCCGTCAAATCGCCATGAATTTTCATTCGGTGGAACAAATAACAGCATCGCGGGGAAGCTTTGATGCAATTGAATGTGATACATGCATAATTGACGGCCAGATTTGACGTGAATAAATACGCAGCTTATTCAAATGTTTTTGCAATAAGAATGACATGCCGACTAATCCATCACAACTGGATTGACAGCAAGCCGCCTCCAGCGTCTGGCATCCCGCTCGCCATTGCCTTGATCACGCTCATTGTCAGCCGAGGCACACCGAACGCGCGCTCGACTTCCGAGTTTATTTCGGGAGTGAACTCTATGAACGTGTCGGGCAGGCAGTTGGCCAGTAGAAACTCGACAGTATCGGGTAGAAGACGGAATAGCCCCAGCTCGTTGCCGCCGTTGCTGAACTTGTACAGCTGCTGCGTGAATACCTGGGCCCGATCGACTGCTTAGCGGAGGAAATGCTCAACGTGAAAGTAGAATTATCGAACGTCATGTTCAGCGACTGTCATTGTCACCTGAGCCAGCTTGCGCTTGAGCATCGCCTTGCTCTCGACGGTGACGGTCGCACCGAACCGCTCTCGCCAGAGCCGTGACTTAATCGTGCCGATAACTTCTTCGAGAGATTTGAGGAATGGAGAGTAGATCGGCAGGAAGTCCAGATGGGGATGCTGAGCGACTGCGTCGCCTTGGATATACTGACGATTGAACGGTGATGCATGCTCGTATTGTCCACTGTGAAGGCACGCTTGCGCCGTCCGGCGTCTTGACCGCGCGGTAGGTACACACCCGCCATCTCTTTCATGAAGTCCAAGACCACCTCGGCAGTGATGCTGTCCTCGACGATCTCAAAGTGCAGCACGCCAAAGGCTGGAGACACGGCAAGGAGCTGCGACACATGATCAGGGTGCTCCGAGTAGAACTCATCCGGCACAGTGGGAATCCAACCCCCGATAGACTACGCCTTACTCTTGACCATCCGCGAGAGCTTCATTTCGTCGTAGTAGATACCTTCATACAGCGTGTTTTGGCCGTGCTTTGTTGGAAGTGTAGGCGCGTACGTGTAGCGGTCCTTGATGGCGCGGCGCGCGTTGTGGTCCCGTGAAAATCGGCGGAAGTCGCCTAGCCGAAAGCCATCAACAGACTCGAGGCACTTGCTTACGGTCTTGGTGCTGATGGTGATCTCGAACGCGAACTTAATGAACGCGGCGGTGTGTGCCAGCGACGTCGTTTTGCACAGGAACTGGAGGCAAGCAGCGGCGAAAATCATGTCCTTGGAGAGCATGGGTTTTCGCCCACGATGCTCTGCGCGATTCCCAGCTTGGTGGAGGTGGCGGCTCACTGTGCTCTGCGTGGTTCCAAGACGCAGCGCAATCACTCGCTGCGGCTCTTCTCCAGCAAGCTCTGTGATGGCACGATGGTCGCTGTCGGTCAGCCGCGGCTTCTTCTTGCCTTTCCCGGCCAGGTGACGCAGCTTCTTGGCCTCGTCGTCGGTCAAGTCGGGCACCTCGCCAGCTTCTACGCGTACTCGAAGTTAGTCAAGATGGAGCGCCTCGGCGGCTTTCGTGGCAGCCAGCCGCTAATACCGCTCGGCAGCCTTGGCAGCAGAGCGCTTGGCGTGGTCGCAGGCTCCTGCAACCTCTTCAATCTGGCTACGGCCTCGCTGCGTAGCTTGCGCTTGTCCCACGCGCTCTTGCTTCTCCAGCCGCCTCTGACGACGCTCCTCTGCGATGATAGCGCCGCGCGCCTGCAGCTGAATGCCTTGCAGCGCAGAGAGTTGGTGGCGACAGCGGGATCTAGTGGGGGGGAGGAGCGACGGCTGCTCGCGTGGACGCCCCGTTCCGGCCGTGCTTGCAAGTTCTCGAATGAGCGATTACGATGGATTTTTATAAACGCCTGAATTGGCAACAAATGTGCACAGCTAAAGATGAAAGAGGCAAATGTTTTTTCAGACAAACAAGACACGCATCAAAGCTTCCAGCGATTCATTTGTTTGTTCCACCGCATGCAAATTCATGGCGATTCGACGGTATTTGTAACGGGGTTCCTAGTTACGCGGTAACCCGCAGGACACTGATGTGTCGCACACTAAGTACGTGTGCTAGGTTAATGCGAACCTATGACCTCCCGGCTAAGTACGGCTAGAGAGTTGCCAGTTCATCAATCGGCCCTGCAAATGTGTCACGCCCAGGGGTTCATAGTAGAGGGGTGATAGCTGTAGTACTATAGCAGTACTACACACCAAGCAAGGTGGAGTAGATCGGTTCTACTACACAGGGTAAAGTGAGTAGTATAGTACTATTGTAGTACTACAGTAGTACTATATATCAGCTGGGGATTTCCGATCGGTTCTTACACAGCAGTAGCTGCTTCTCAGCCCGGTCATTGTCGGTTTGCGAGCGCGTTGGAGACATCACCAAGCCTGCTGTGGAGAAGACGCGCTCCTGGAACGCTGAAGATGGGACTTTGCCAAGCCATATCCTCGCAAGAGTAGGAAGACTCGGGAACATGCTCTCGCCCACGTCCCGAAGCCAGCGCAGAAGATCGACTCGGCACAGCTCGATGACATTCCAGCACACGTGTCCACCCCGCTTGAAGCACAAGAGCTTCGCCAGCGCTGCGCGATCTTCTCTCGCGCCTTGGTCCAGAGAAACGGCGACCCAGTCGACCTGATAGGCCATCCAGCGCTGGAGGACAGCCATTGCTTTATCCTTCAGGTGCGACTCTTGAAATCCGCGCTAGGTGTTCGTCAGCACAGGCGCACCGAACAGTAGAGACGCCCTCCGGGCGCCTCTTCACCGACCATTGACGGCGGGGACGAGCCTGGAGACTCATTGATATCTGTGCCCACCTGGCCAGTTTACTGGAGCTGCTGCAGCTTAACCATCTCCGCCACGATTGTGTCTGCGCCGAGCTGATTCATCTTACCTCTGTGCGTCGTGGGGGCGTCCATGCCGTCCATGATGTCCCCAGCACAGTCCTTGGTCCGGGGTCAAGCAGTAGGGCGATGGCTACGCTGAAACTAAGTGGAAGGAAGCGGCTTCGGACTTGTGCTGCGCAGCGAGCGATGCACACGCGTCCAGCCGGCGTAAACATCTCCAGTGGTCGCTCCTCGCAGCGGTCGTCTTCTCTGCGTCGCCTTGATCCGATGGCTCGAGTGTCATGCATCGAAACGACCGAGATTTCAGGTAGGCTTCCGCTATCGTCCTATGACCGGCATATACGATGCGAGCAATGTCTGTGATTGGACCTCGGCTAGTACCATCTGCGCGAGGTGCTGGGTGACTGCTTCCATCTCGCCGATGGTCGCCCAGTCGTCGTCGGTGATGCGGGAAAACACGTTGCTGAGTCGCTGGTCGATGAAGAGCAGCTTCATTGCGGTGTAGTTCACCATTGAACGGCGTATCAGCAGCAGGTCGAGGCAACGCGGACGTCGACGTCTACCAGAGGCAGCACGCGAGGCAGTCCGTGGGCCTCCTGGATCTTTCTCAGCTGGTCGATGCGCTTCGGTGTGGTTAAGTAGTTGTTGAGGGACCGCAGCTTCCGTATCGCCTCGGCCCCCTCGGGCAACGGCCCACCCTCCGTCACCATCTCCTTGATCGTTGCTCCACCGCAGTCTGGTGACCTTCTCGACCGGGTGATCTCCTTCATCCCGAGTCGGTAGCCGATGCACAGGTTCAAGATGTGCATGGAGCAATCTTTTTGCTGGGTGTCCCCGAAGAACAACGAAACCATTCGCGCTGACGACGTAGTGTTCGACATCGTCCACTTCGCCAGAGCTCTGATGTCGATGCCATAGTGCTCGACGCATCGGTCCTCGATCAGCTTGAAGACGGGCTCCGCAGCATGGCCGCCGTTCTTGACAGCAGCTAGGAGCGCGATATGTCGGAACGTCCACGTGTGGTCGATGAATGCCACTGACGCGCCGATGACCCCGGTGCTTCGGTTACAAGTCCACGCGTCGTGAATGAGTGTCAGGAACTGGACGCCACGCACCTGCTCGAGTTGATTCGCGAGCAGCCCTTGGACGCTGTCACAGAACAGCGTGAACCGGCCTTTGATGGTCGCGTTGAAGGTGTCGCGTGCCAGTGGATCCAGCTGGGTGTTGCCAGACACCACGGAGCATCTGCTTGAACACAGGCGTCACGGCATGGTACGGAAGCCCGTCCTCTAGATGCCACTGGGCTACTGCATTGTTGATAAGGTTGCGTGATGGTCGAAAGAAGGACGCGGCGGCCGCGGTTTTGCCTCCTAGCTTGTTCATGCTGGGCTCCGACTTGGCGGTCACGGGCTTCGTGTGCTTCGCGAATTCGGCCATGCTCTCCTGCAACTTGTCCTCGGCGCGCTTGGTCGTCTCCGCCTTGAACTTGCCGGTGAGTGGATGCGTCTAGTGCCGTCGCATGTCGTGCAACTTCGCGTTTGTTGCGTGTCCGTGGTTGCAGAGCCCGCTCTTCCACGCGTGCTTGTACAACCGCTCTCTAATTCCCCATCCTCCACTCAAAGCAGACAGAAGTTGCGGTATCCTCGCTGACCGACGATCACGGGTGTGGCGAGCGAGTGGACTACAGACCACACCTCGTCGCGACTCGACGTCTGCCAGGCGTGCTTCACGCCAGCTGGAACCGCCGTCGCATCGTTCTTCTTCTCACCTTCGCTGTCCTGCGCCACGCTGATCTGGTTGCTGGCGGCCGAGTTCTCGTTGGTGGTGGACTGACATCTCGCTTCGTCAAGTGGCTACTCGTCGCTGGAGCTCAGCAGCTTTTCGTCGAACGGGGTATCCAACCATCTTGCGACCGTGCCGTACGGAACGTCCCGCGGCTCTCGGTCAGGCTTGCTCGACGGCATGAGACGACCTTGCTCTTGAAAGGCAAAGACGCAGGCGTTGCTGCAAAAACTATCATTGTGTGTCAGAGATGTTGTGAGCACAGTGCCGGACATATGTCATGAGAGACGCACCGTTTGGCTAGGTCCCCATCGTACAGCTCGTTGCTGCATATGTGGACCCCACGTGAGCAGACCACACAGGGCTCTGCAACAAGAGCGTTGCCAAGTGTGCAGCCTTCGGCCCAGCAGCGCGTCTGAGGTAGCAATGCGGGCGACTTAGGGCTTGCTGCGGAGTTTCTGGAATGATCGCGCCAGGCCTGATCCTCTCGCCCGCCAGACTTTTGTCGACGTGCGCCAATCCGTGCTGGCTTGATTGTAGTACTTAAAGTAGTAGATGAAGTGCTATTTGACAGTGTATGTGTAGTAGAAATACTCGTACTACAAAGGGTGTTTCACTCCTGTGTAGTAATAGTACTACATTCTGTAGTACTACGGCAGTTCAAGTGTAGTACTATTTTCGCGAAACTATAAGCCCTGGTCAATATTTAGAAAACAAGTTTGATACAAAGATGTTGTTTATTTTCGAAATATTTTTGTCACTGATCAATAATTAGAAGAAATGGTTGCTGAGTGAATGTTCGTCAGCGCTCCAATAATGATGGCATTGCACTTATTGGCAATTTATGTCAAATCGATTTGAATAATTGGCCTTCGTAATCTTTCCAATGTAATGCTGTCTGCTACAGCGTTGTGTCTTGATTGCGTACGCTGATGACGTATGCTAAACTTTGCAATCCGTAATCTCAATATTTACACTTCAAGTTTGTATGTATAACGTGTTTGGGATTACGAATATTTCCTGAATTGATGAGGTCATAGTTGGTGTGTCAAAATGTAAACTATATTGTCAATACAAAATCGAAGTGGAGACGTCGCGATGACGCGATACGATAAATTCGATAGTCTGACTATCGAATTTATATATATAGCCAATCAAACGTGTCCCAATACAAAAAGCAAGTTACTTTGTTTCGGATTACGTTTCCATCCGACGGAAACTACTGTCTCATGTGATTTATTCCGCGCTGTTTCGGCCAATCCGATCGATTCTACTAAGTAAAATGATGATGCTCTCGGCGGAAAGCTTACGGAGTGCGTCATCTGCAAGGTATTATGCGATGTTTAAACCAAGTAAGAGGAAAA
>JAADXY010000691.1:0-16178 GCA_023338065.1 Phytopythium montanum
ATTCGCAACCGCAAAAACACGCCTCCTTCCGCATCAAATACAACTCCCTCTGAATACGAACATACACAAACATCGAACCAACCAACGAGCGAGCGACAGAGCGAGTGAGCTGCCCGTGTCGTACCGTGGTTCCCTGCATGTTCTGTAGACAGTCGTATGCTGCGCACTGCGATGCGATATTCTTTTCTTTCACGGCACAACCATATTTGATTGGTACTTGTTCGTAGCAAGGGGTTTGATAAGTATAGTACGAACTCGCATGAGTGCCCTGTCGAAGTCTGCAATGTAATTCGTTGATGCCCATATTAAAACTGTTCTGGTCCACCCATACACGTGGATCCATTTGCCTGTCGCGAGCAGTTGATATGCAAATAATAGCTCAATTTGCGATTTTTTGTAGCCAGATTGGCATCGATTTGATCTGTGGTCGCCAATTGACACGTCCCAGCCCCGAAAAGTCGGTGTTGGTAAAAGAGAAGGGAAAATCCCAATATGTGACTCAAACTAAATATTCTCAAATGTGACTCAATTGCAATTTACTTCAAGTCACGTATGTTTATATCGGCTGCTCATTCGCATCCACAATCACACTGGAGTCGAAGCGCCACGTTGCTGCCGGCGTCATGCAGCAGGCAGAGCATGATGGCGACGATAGTGGACGCCTTGGACAACTAAAAGCGCAGAGATGGACCACAGGGAAGCAAGCTGCCGACCACATTAAAGCTGACGCGTTGGCAGTCGGAAAGAGCGCTGTCGTGATAACGAGAGGCGGGACATTTAGGACACTTCACTCCACCAGCGGTCCTAAATTCTTGATTGCAGCGGATACTTCAGCTTGCTAGGCAACATTTGACTTCAAGTAACTTCCAATTTGAGTCACATATTGAGAATATGTTCGTTCTGAGTCACATTTTGGAATTTTCCCAAAAGAGAATGTCCAACCTTAAAAATAAACGAAGCTGTCAGTAAACAACGCGCTGTTTTTCCTCTCTCCGTTAGCGCACTTCATTTATATTTCGTCTGGGTTGAATCTTGGGTTGATATGTGAGAGTTCACACGCTCGCGCCAACAATAGACCTCATAATCAAAACGTGATAAACTGCGAAATACGTTTGAACAACGAGTTGTATTGTTTTAAGTACGCTTTTTTTTACAAAAATAGCGATGCCGCCTCACTACATTATTTTCATGAGGATAATTTTATGATTTTCGATCTTTGAACGGAATATATAACTCATTATTATGGTCTATGTATTTCCATCATTTGGGTATATTTATATACCTCCAGCGTTAACGACTTCTCCTTGACATAACGATGTTACGCCAAAATACGAATTTGCAGCGCACAAGAGGATGGATCAATCAGGATGTATTATTCAGCGACTCCATTATTTATGTTTATTCACTTCCAAGGATACTGCCATCGGTCAAATGTCTCCAAGTCGCGGACCCAACCGCTCATGTCACTTTGTGTTAGTAGTACTCCAAACGGTATTAGTAGACACGATTGTGACGCAAGCATAAACAATTGTACTTAGTTAGAAAGATCATGCGAAAACGCACTCTGCAACCACTATACCCGAACCAAGATATACGAGGCATATCTTGTCTCAAAGCTTGCAGTTTGGCGGACCTCGAAACTTGAGAGTACCACGACTTGCACTGGAGCATTTGAGGGCAGAGTAACAACGCAGGGTGTAAAAACGACTCAGGAGACCGAGCCATCTTGCGTCTATCCCGGACCCGAGCATATGGTTGGACAGTTTTGGTTTGCCGCATATGTACCAAGATGAGACGATCAAGTGCCGAACTATCGCGGGATGGGATTGTTGACGCTGAAATACGACTTCTCTCCGAACAACGATATATCACCATCGTTCTTTTTGTAGATGGACATCTATCAAGTCTTTGCGAAATCAAATATCATTTTTGAATTACATTGATGTATTTTCTAATGTTTGCCTTACACTATTTGAATGCTGTCAACATATTCGATTTTCGATCATAATTACGAGCTTTTACCGGGTTTTGCGAGATTCGTATGGCCACTCGATTTATCTGATGCAGCCCAAACGACATTTACTTGCTGAATTACTGACTGTCAGCCGATAATAAAACGTCAAATGCATATTTTCATCAGCCAGCCAAAATAGGCCGAAATGTTGAAGTCCCGAAATGGGTATAATGCTAGAAGAAAATCCAGAGCTTCTATATTTAGATTCACATCCAAAAATTAATTGTAGGATCCATTAAAACTAATGGATAATACAATTATATTTGATTTCCCAAAATAGGTTAATTTGTTGCCTAATATAGGGGAAACTTTATTTCTTTGCATGTTTTCTTACCGATTAGGCATGTTTCCTTACCGAGTAGGTATGTTTTGTTACCATTGGCATATCGTTCCCCAGCCAGGAATGTTTGCGTGTCCGTTATTGTGATTCAGCAGACAGGATGGCGGCAGAATGGAGCGTGACAGTGGCGCTCGGCAAGGCCTCCGCGGCGCTGCGCTACTGCCCGGAGAGCGCGCGTGCACTGGCCGAACTGCGCGTGGAGGTGGCGCAGCGCTTCGGCGTCGAGCCGCAGCACCAGAAACTGCTGTGCAGGGGACGTGTGCTTACAGGCGACGGACCCTCGCCGCTGGTCGTGGACAAATGCAAGATCATGCTGCTCGCCAGCCGCCAGCCGCACGCCGACACTGCCGCAAAGGATGGCGGCGCCAAGACCAAGACAGCAGAGTCTGGTAGAAATGACGGACACAGCGGCGGCAGTGCTATAGCAGCAGTCAGTGAGCCTCAAGCTCCGCGGCCAGGCCCAGCACATTCCTCCTTCATAGTCGACCATTCGCAGACCACTGCTCTCAGCGCCGCGACTGACGACGACGACGATTCAGTGCGAGTGCAGCTACTGCGCGGCAAGAGCAGTCTGGAGCTCGTCATGCTGCGCGACAGCCGCGTGCTGGACGTCAAGGCGAAGGCCAGCGCGCTGCTGGCGCTGGCGTCTCCTCATGCTCTCCGGTTGATCATCAAAGGCAAGACGCCCGCTGACTCGGCGACCCTGGAAGACGTCGCCCAAGGTGCGCGACGCATCAAGTGCATGGTGTTATTGCAGGCGCAGCAGCACACGGTGCTGGAGAAGGAGGGCGAGTTCCGCGACCTGATGAACGAGCTGGCGCAGCTCCAGGCGACGCGGCGGCGCGTCGAGAAGCAGATGGCGCGCAACTTCACCTCGCGTGACGAGAGCCTCTTCCAGCTGTCGACGCTCGCGGACCGAGCGGAGCACGTGAGCGGCAACTTGGAGCTGCTGGAGCGCCACCTTGCGCCATCGGGAGGAGAGACTGCGGGCAAGGCAGTGGGAGCCAGTGCGCACACGGTCGAAACTTTGAGGGCGACGCTGGAAGAGGCCCGAGCGCTCGCCGCGGCCGCGAGAGATCTACTCGAGCGCCACTCCACGTTCTGAATGGGATCCGAGGACTTTTAGGCGCTGAGTCCATCAAGATTCGCCGAGCCATCGAGTGAATGCCTCGCCTTCAGTGACAATGGATAGAGGCTCGGCTAACTATAGGCGCTCGTGCTGCAGCCAAAATAGCCCCGCGCTCGCTAAATTTGAGTCGAGGCGGCTAATTCGGCAGCCATTGGGTTCTTGTCGCCGCTCTGGCGGCGATCAGCCAGCCCCGCGAGGGTCATTGAGGCGATGCGCAGCCCACTTGGCTCGCTGTGCGCGTGAGAGTCAACCGACTTGGTCCCGCGCTCCGCCTTCAACTCCTTGCCGCCTGAAGGACGATTCCACACAGGAGACCGCCACTAAACCAACAGGACCACCAGCGCGTCGCCTAGACGACGATGACGGCGAGACCCTGGGCGTTCGCGGCGCCTTGGTGGCTCAAGCTGCTGCACTATGGAGTCGCTGGCTTGGTGCTGGCGCCGAGCGAGCTCTCGGCCGCCGAGATGGACTTCTTCCCGGCGCTCATACCGACTCACATCGCGCTCCACGAGCAAGTCGCCAACCTCGAGTTCAGGCTGTACCCCACTTCCAACTTCTCAGTGCACAGCAGGGTGATCGTGACGCCCGAGAGCCCAGGACTCACGTTCACACCCGCGGCGTTCGTGTTCGATGCACAGACGCAGGTGGTGATAGGGGTCTCACTGACAGCAACTGCAGCTGGAGCGTGGAGTGTCGAGTACACTGCAAGCGTGATGGAAGGCGCCACGAACACCTCGACTTCGAT
This sequence comes from Phytopythium montanum, assembly GCA_023338065.1. Classification (NCBI taxonomy): domain Eukaryota; phylum Oomycota; class Peronosporomycetes; order Pythiales; family Pythiaceae; genus Phytopythium; species Phytopythium montanum. The sequence goes on from JAADXY010000691.1 coordinate 4,229, forward strand.
CGCCTATGATGCCACATCGCTCGAGGTTCTATCGCCACCGGCGTCATACGCGGTCGGAGACGAGCAGTGGTCCGGCATCGTGCTCCACAACGACTCATTCGACCTAGAAGCGTCGCCATCGTCGCTATGGAGCGCGCAGAGCCACGGGTTTGCCAGCAGCGCGTGCGGGGCTGCAGACGGAGACAGCGCGCTGTACTTCACCGCGCTGGGCGATCGGTCCGCAGTCACGGCACCGCTCGACTTGAGCGGGTTCACAGCTCTCGTGCACTTCTCCCACGCGTATGGCTTCGAGTCTGTCCAGCGCTACAACGACACCGGGAGCAACCTCATCGCGTGCGAGCAGGCGGAAGAGGGAGAAGAGGTCGTGTTCGCGTACTTACCTGCTGGAAGCGACGCAGCGAACGACAGCGCCTGGATACAGCTCTACGAGCTCCCGCGAGCCAACGCCACGGCTGACGACTCGTTGCAAGGCAATACGAGCGCCACCTTCTCGTCGAACGCGATTGCTCTACCGCAGAGCGCCATGCACGCCAACGCGCAGTTCAGGTGGCGACAGAAGAACCACTCGAGCTTCCCGATTGACACCTTGACTGGGATCTCGGCGATCGATATCGTCGCTGCCTCCAACGACGTCACGAGTGCTCGCGGCGAGATTAGCGTGGCAGAACGGCTTCTGTGGAGGCACCGGAACCTGTTCGACCAGTGGATGCTGGACAACGTGCGGTTCGAGGTTCGACTCAACCCGCCCCAGTTCACTGTGACGTCGACGAGTACTGGCGAGCACACTCGACTGTTGGTTTCGTCATTGGTCCCTGATAGCTGGGTCGAGTGGCTGGTCGGCGATGGCACGCACAGCTTTCCATCGTGCGGGAGCAGCAACGGGAAGCTTCCCCAAGCTGAAGTGTCGTTGACCAAGAGCGGATACGTCCACGCGGTCTCCTGTATGCTCGTGAACGGCTTCCTGGCTACCAGTTTCCAGGCGCGATCGCTTCGGATTGAGGTCCGAGCGACAGCGCCAACACTGACATCGACCATCGACCTGACGCCGAGTATTGACGTGTGGACCGTGGAGCTGAGCTGCCAAGACTGCGAGTTCATGCGGTATACTCTAGTGGACGCAGGGCTCCAGACCATCATTGGCTTCAAATCCCCCAGCTGCTCGTTCGGGACGACACTGACAGGGATGACCGGAACGATCCAGGTGTCCTCGAACGCCATTGTCCAAGCTGTCGCGTGTGGTTCTGACCTGCTTCAGAGTGTCCTCGTTGAGTCGGACGCGCTAGCTGTGCATCCTCGAGCTCCAACCTTCTCGTACACAACGCCTGCAACAACCGTGTCAGGCTGGATGGAGCTCATCATCCATCCACCACCTGGAGGCGACACGGGTGTCGTCTACAGCATCGGGAGCAGCAACAGCGAGGCGTTGGAGTGCCCAGCCGACGGCTCCTCTCTGTCGTCCACTGCTGTCAACATCTCGGTCAAGGTGTTTGACGTTGTGTCCGCGGTTAGCTGCTGCCTGTCGACAGCTTGCGATGTGAGTGAGACGGCCTCATGGGGTCCAGTGGACGTCCAGGCAGTGACTCCTCGAGCCTCAATAGCGTGCAGCCGCGTTGAGCCACGCACAGTGATCGTGACGCTCGAGTCAGTGACACTTGGTGCAGGCTTGTGGTACCAAGTCGGTCCACCGGCGTCATCGCTCACGTGCTCGTCAGGGACCGAGTACAGCGGCCCAGTCCCGGTCAACTCGTCGACCAGTGTGTTCGCGGTCAGCTGCCTGGACGGCTTGTCCATGAGCGACAGGATCGAAGTGGCGGTCGTGGTCGACGGCTGCTGCGCCGGGCGAGACTCCTTCCAGTACGCGTCGTGCGGCCACGTACTGCTCATGGAGGACGACTTTCGCGACTGCCTTAGCACCACCAAGTGGACCAAGATGACAAGTCAGTGGGGAGGGAGCGACGTGAACGGCGGTGTTCACGCCGACAATGTCCACTGCACTGCCGACCCAGCAAGTGCAAACAGCAAGCTCCTTTTGGACCTCGAAGCCCACGGCGACCTGTACACTGGAGTGTCTCCTGTGGGGAAGCGCGCGTCTGACACTGGACTGCATAATCGAACTGCTGATGACATGTACCTCGAGTGGGCGTTGGACGGCGTCAGCCCACCGCCGTGCAATGAACTCGAGCGCTGTGCGACCCGGCGCGTCGGATCCGCCGTCTCGACTAAGCTGGAGCTCAACGCGGGTGTGTTTGTCGTCAGGCTCAAGCCGTGCAGCATCTTCGGGACGCTGACACAGGTGTGGTGGGGGAGCTACGAGATGCGAGAAGAAGAAGACTTCACGTCCCAAGAGATCCCGTTCCTCCCGCTGTGGAAGTCAGCGCTCTACCAGTCCAAGACGACGCCTGCCACGCCCTTGATCGTGTCGTCCACATCCAGTAACGCCTTGACGGACGCAGCCGAGTTCGTGGAGGTCGTGATGCAGTGGAACGCGACCGAAGGCCGAGCGAACCTCTACGTCGGAGGCGAGTTGATTGCCAAGCAGCACTACGAGGACTGGATGGCGGCGGGTGTCGGCGCGCTCTCCATCGGCGTGTGGTTCCCCAACTCGGTCGCTGGCGCGCCGCTCTTCTCGACTTGCCACGTCCTCGTGGACCAGGTGCGCGTGTTCCACCTGGAGATCACCGGCGGGCGATGGTGCGAGCTCGAGAGCGTCCAGACCAACGCCGTCTCGTGTGTCAGCGACGCGGACTGCTCCGACTGGGTGCGCACCAACTGCTTCATGGACATTTACGAAGCGGTGTGCATCCAGAACACAACCTCTTCAACGGATGTCGAGGCGAGCGGTTACAACAGCGCTGAGTCATCCAGCTCAGATGATGATGACGCGAGCGAGTCCTCCTCACCGAAATCGTCTTATTTCTGCCAGTTCCGACTGCAACCACTAGCGCAGACAAGCGTGTCGATCACCGAGGCGACGACCAGGAGCCATACGTTTGACTGGGCAGCAGCCGAGTAACTTCGTAGAGTCTCAATCGACAAAGTGTAACAATGCAGCAGCTTTCCATACCAAAAGCAAGGTGATTTGCGAGCCGGAGAGCCTCACAGGGAGACTACTTGAGGGTCTGGTGCAGGCCGTCGACGATCTGCTCGAGCGCCGGGTTGCCGCCGAGCTTGGCGACCTCACTGCGGATGGCGGCCACGAGCTCGTCGAGCTTGGCGCGCGTGTGTTCGACCGTGCCCGTCTCCTTGAGGAACTCGACGGCGTGCTTCTTGAGCTCGATGCTCTTGGTGCGCTGCTTGAGGATATTGAGCAGCCGCCGGTCGTCCGGGTTCTCGCGGATGGCCACGATGAGCGGGAAGGAGAACTTGCCCTCGGTCAGGTCCTCGCAGTAGCTCTTGTTCTGCATGTAGGCCTCGTCCAGCAGGTTGACGTAGTCGTCGCGGATCTGGAAGTACACGGCCAGCGCGTTCAGCAGCGGCGTGAAGTCGAGCGCGCAGTCGCTGAACGCCTGCATGAGCCCCACGGCCAGCCGGAAGAGCCCGCCAGTCTCTGCGCCACACATCCACTTCAGTCTATCAATCGCAATGACCAGGGCAGCAACAGAGAGATCGTTGGAGCGGCACGCAACTGTTCTGGACCATCTCGGTGTACTCGTCCAGCGTGGGGCACTGCAGGTTGTCGCGCCAGAAAATGTCGAGCCCCTGGCCCTGGTGCAGCCGCAGCATCTCTTGCACGTACACCTCCATGGCGCGCGGGTTGCCGAGCGCCTGGCAGCGCTGCAGTGACAGGAAGTACACGTAGTTGGCGCAGTTGATGGTCGCCGGCACGCCGTAGATCGAGTGCGCCACCGGCTTGCCGCGCCGCAGCTCCGAGTCGTCCTCAATGTCGTCAATCCTGCGCAACCAGAGTTAACACCGGCGGTTCAACCCTGCTGCTACACACTGCGCACGTACAGGAGGCTGGCATTGTGCAGCTCGTCCACGATGGTGTGGATGGGGCCGAGCACGTCGGCCGGCGCGCCGATCCACGACTGGAAGGCGCCGATGAGCCGCCCGCGCACGCCCTTGCCCGGCAGCTGGCTCACGTACACGTACGGCTCCAGCAGCTTGCGCTCGTTCTCTCGCACCAGCGCCATGACCGGCAGCGTCCACGCAGCTTTAACCGGCGTCCCGAGGACGCAATGCGGCGAGCCGCGGGTTGGGTTGTCGTTGAATGCGTCGCTGACCCGACAGAGCTTCCACGATGGAAAGCGAGTGCTTGGCATCGTCTGATTGGATAAAAACACACACGAGTGCGTTTTGTCTGAGAACACCACGAAGAAGCGCTGGATTTCTGGCGTTGGAGGGCTGAAGTTGTAGACGAGCAGGTTGCTCGGTACGTAGGATGTTGAAGAGTGACTCAATTGGAGCAGTCTCCCTCCTGCGGCTCGATGGAGACCTGGCATCTTATGGAGTCGCTGAATCAGGTTGATACTATAGAGTCAAGTACGGCCTCCAAGCGAGTCTGCCCCAGTCCACTGCCTGCGCCAGGGTGCTCGGCATCAGTGATTGCATCAGGTCCGACATCGTCACCATCAACAGCGGTCACTTCACACGACAGGCCAACCACACTGGATAGAATCCAGCAAACAGGGCTGACCATTACCGAGCAGCTTTCCTGCCGTGGGGCCGAGCATGGTATGGCACGCAGACACAACCTACAGCCTGACGATCTCTATCTTCCTGTCCCCAGACGCCAAGAGCGCCGCGCGTCGAGCGTCCAGCCGTTCGCAGGCGGTGGCGAGCGCCTGCCGGTCGTCGAGCTGCTTGAGCGCCGCCACCTCCTCGTCCGCGCTGCTCACAACAGTCCCGCCAGAGCCATTCACACCGCCAGAGCGCACAAACGCAGTCAGTCAGATGCCAGCGAGCGACGCGGCAGCGCACCACGGCTGACGATGAGGCTGCTAGAGTTGATGCCGTCCCCGTCATCATCTGGCGACTGCAAAGGACTCACCCTTCGGCGCGCTCGAGCTCCAGCTCGGCCCGCTCCAGCTCGCTCTGCGCGGCAGCGAGCGCCTTCTGCTTGTCCGTCAGCAGCTTGCGCACATCGTCGACCGACATTCGCGAGAGCTTCGCGGCGAACGTGCGGGGCGCGGCACTGGTAGCACCGGCGGCTGCTGGCGGAGGAGGTGAATGACCGGCCAGGAGGTCGCGAGCCCACGCGGCGTTCTGCTGGTGGCGCTGGAAGGCCTGGTGGCGCGCGATGCGCAGTCGGTGGCGTTCCTCCTTTGACAGCTCCAGGGACACCGGCTGATGTGCAGGCACGGCCACCTGCCGCGCGTGTTGGGGCACCCGGAGGACGCGTTGGTCCATGCCCCTGGCGGACGGTAAGGGATTAATTGTACGGCGCTGTTGGAGTCCATGCTTTTTCCCCCAACCCTCAAACCTAATGTGTCCATGTATTTGACATGAATAAAACATGGGCGAATTCGATGCACGGTAAGAAAATAAATTCCGATGTGAGGGAGAGAGTTCAACCACGTCCCCGACACCGGCACTAGAAACCCCACAAACAAACGCACCTGGACTGCGTCGCGCAGCTGCCACCCGTCCGGTCTCGCTCCGGCTACCCGCCGCTTCTCAGCGCCAGGACTCTCCTGCCTCCTGGATGACTGCGGCCAGAATCACTATCGCGCCGCGAGCACCAGCCACAGCAGACAGAGCGCCAAGAGAGCGGAGGGAGTTACTGAACCAAGCGTCGTGTCTGTCCAAGCGTCGCAAGCTGTCAAGCGCCGCGGTGATGGAGCTACACAACGGTGCGTTGAGCCGTTTCACGCATTCTTGTCGTTCTATTCCTCATTGCTCACGCTGCCATGCACCTCGCTCCCACGCATTGGCGTGGTGCCCTCTCTGGTCCAGGCGTCGTGCTTGGCCGCGCTAGCTGCATTCGCGCGGCCGCACATGCGGATGCTGCGCCCCGTGCTCACGACGAGAGCGACAGTGGGGAGGAGTCAGGCGGTGGGGAGGATTCTATCGTCAGCGACGCAGCCGATGGCGCGCGCTTGGCAGCTGACGGCGAAGACACGGAGGATGAAGAAGCGGATGGTGGTGATGAAAACGGTGAGAGCGGAGAAGAAGGCGAGGATGAAGAAGACGGCGCTGAAGATGGGCAAGCAGATGACGACGAGGAAGCAGATGGCGACGAGCCCGACACTTCCGCCCGAGCCCGCAAGCGCCGCATCGCCAAGACCGCCGACGTTCGTGTGGTGCCGCTTGCCACCTGGCACGCGAGCTGGACAGCGTGGACGAGCTACCTGGAGGAGTACTTGACCAAGACGATTCGCATCAGCGAGGTGCTGCGGCGTGACGCGCAGAACGCTCGCCTGGCGCAGCAGAAGCGCGGACGCGAGGGACGCGTCGAGTTCGTGCGAGATGGCTGCGATCCGTTCCAGAGGGTGTACATATGCACCCACGGCTAGAGCAAGTCCAAGTTGCGCTGCACGGGCCCCAGAACGCGCCAGCACATCCGGCTGACAGAGTGCCCGTTCAAGTTCACGGTCCAGTGGGTGCTCAAGGACGGCGACTGGAAGCTCCAAGTCAAGAATGGGTTCTTCGCGCACATCCATGTGGTCTCGGCTGAGACGCACGGCGCGTACCCTTCATCTCGCGGCATGGACGACGCGCGTATCGAAGCTCGCGTGGACGGGATGCTCGCAGTCGGCGCCAAGCGCTCGCGCATCAACGACTATTGCTGGAGCACAACCAGAACGTCATCCAGTCTGACGTGGACAACGTGGTGCGCCAGCACGTCTCCACCGCGACGTCCCTGGAAGATAACGACGCGACGGCCGTGAGATCGCGGCGGTCGCGGCTGCAGACCCGCGGAACGTGGCGAGCGTGGACGAGACAGCATCGGGCGAGACTGACTTCATCTCGCTGACGAGCGGCCACATGCGTGAGATCTACATACGGTTCTGCGAGATGCTGTTGGTTGACTGCACCCACAAGACGAACAGGTTGGTTGTGTTTGGTCCATTTAATATCCATGTATTGTCCATGTATTGTCCATGTATTGACCATGTTTCTCTATGTATTCTGTCTCTATGCAGATACAACTACCGGTTGTGCACGCTGATGGCCATGAACGAGTTTGGGGAGGGCATCGTGGTGCAGCACTTGCTGATGGAGGCGAACAGCGACTGGCATTTGGACAGAGCGCTCGCACACTTCAAGCGCGCCAACCCAGAAGGGTACAAGATGCTGCGCGTCATCGTGGTGGACGAGGACATGCAGGAGATCAGGATGCTGCAGTCTCATTTCCCTGAGGCGAGCGTCCTGATCTGCGTGTTCCACGTGATCAAGTGGCTCAACAACATGCGCTCCAAACCCGAGTTTGGGAAGCTGTCGCCCGAGGACGTAGGTTACGTGGACGCTGCGATGGCGAAGATGATGTACGCGCGCGACCAAGACGGCTACGACGCGGCCTTCGCGGCCTTCGCGGCGCTAAAGTCTCTGTGCAGCGCGTGGGGTACGAGGGGTTCTACGATTACTTCGTCAAGAACTGGCACAACTGCCAGGAGATGTGGGTGGCTTTTCGCCGGGCGGACCTGCCGCACTTCAAGAACACGACCAACAACAGGCTGGAGAGCTTCTTTGGCAAGCTCAAGGAGGACGGCGACAGCTCTATGAGAATGGCGCAGTGCATGAGTGCTATAGTCGCGGCTGACCGTCGTGAGCACCAAGAGTACAAGTACAAGCTGGCGCGCGTGGGCCGGAACGTCAACTTGAGCTACGACGAGGAGATGTCCCAGGTCCTGCTGTTCACGACCCACTTCGCTGCGGAGCAGATGGAGCCGCAGAACGCGACAGGGCCGGCCAACGCAGACGTCTACAACTACAAGCCATTCGCCGGAGAGCCGCTCGTTCTCGTGGAGTCGACGCAGAGAGCCTACAAGCTGTCGCTGGACGACTGGCGCTGCGACTGGGAGTTATCGCTGACGATGCAGCTGCCTTGCCGTCATACGATCGCGTATCGCAATCACGAGAAGACGTTCAAGTTGCTGATCCCGTTCGAGCGCATTGACGACAGGTACAGAGCAGCACATCACCGTCTGATCTCTCTGATATCAGGCTGCATTACTAACGCGTTTGTGTCCATGTGTTGTTCATGGTCGGACCATGTATCGACCATGTTGTGTCCATGTATCTTCCATGAATTCAGATGGAACAGTCAAGCCGCGAGCCTGCGCGACGTCCGTCAGCTCGCGTACTCCAAGTTCAAGGTCAGCGACCCCAACCAGACGTCCAAGGCGGTGCGCAGCCATGCGGAACGCTACAAGGAAGCGGTGCGACTTACGCACCTGATTGCAAGTGAGCTTGCTGACATTCAGGATGAGCAAGAGTTCCAGATGATGGCGCAGTTCGTGCTGATGCAGTGGAGAAGCGCGCGACAAGCCAAGAGAGTCGGCACGATGACCGCTCCTGCTGGATTCTCCGTCGCTGGCTTCTCCGTCCCTCCAGCCACTCATCTTCCATGCGTCACGACGGTCCACGAGGAGACGCCCGCACCCGTGGATGCCAGTCTCCAATCCGCGAAGATCGCCAAAATCAAGACAGAGGAGGCTGCACGTCAGACGGCTGCTAAGTTGTTATCTACGACGCTGACGAAGCCGAGGATGGCGAAGACGACGATGATGGAGACGAGGAGGCTGTTGGTGACGACGAGTCCGCGGAGTACAAGCACGGTGTGAAGATCAAGATCAACCCCAAGGCGCGCAGGCCAGGACGTCCCGAGGAGAAGCGACAGAAGACCGCAGCGGACGAGCGCGCGGACCGGGTCTGGTTCGCTGCGAATGAAGAGGCGCGCAAGCAGACCGGCGAAGTGTCTCTTCGTGCGCTCGCAGACGCGCTTTACAGTGAACAGCCTGACCTACACGAGGCGCAGCATCGACTCGGTGGGGTGCTCGTCAAGTACTCCGCCCAGGACAAGAAGCGGCCGGTGCCCAAGATAATGAAGAACCCACTCCTCAATGTCGACGCGTTCTACTTGCTCCCCGACAAGTTGTTGCATGCCTGCCTCAAGGTGCTGCCGACCAAGAACACGGTCAACAACCCGGTGGTGCTCGACGGTCCTCCGCCTCCAGCTCCAACTGGCCCTTTGGAGGTTCTGCAGATCAAGGACGTGGGCACATTCATTCGTGAGCAGATCGAGATGTTCAAGCGTGTGGCCGTCATGAAAGAGCAAGTCGCTCTCGGACTTGACCTCCACACGTGAATCCTGCAGGCAGCGCTGGAAGCGCTGCCTGCCAACCTTCACGCTGCCGCTCAAGAGACGGCGACTAAGATCATGTCCAAGTAAACGTTCGCGCACATCGCTGGACTGCCGACCTTGCCCGAGTACTGCTACGCCATGCTCTACCAAACCACTCCACCGACGTGGTTGTCGGACGCGCGCATCCGAGCGATCTGCGACCGCATCGTGTCCGAGTACCCATCCGCGCGCTACAGTGGCAAGCAGTCTCGTTCAGCCGATGCCGCTACCAAGTCGCCGCGGACGCGCAGCTCCAAGACCAAGGTCAAGATCTCCGAAGATATTGCAGCTCGCGTTGCGATGCAAGTGGAGGAACAGGGAGTGGAGACGGTGCTGATTCCCGTCAACTTCGAGAACGCGCATTAGTGCTGCATCGTCGTCTAGGTCGACATGGAGCGCATCTACTGCTACTATCCGATCAACCACAAGGGCTACATGAACGACATGCTTTAGTACGGGACCAGTCTCAAGGCGAAGGCTATGAAGACTTACGACGTGGTGTCGCTCAACACCCCGATCCAGTTCGACCTCTACAGCTGCGGGGTGTTCGTGTGCTGCCGTTCCTGCGCTACGTGGTGCCCAAGGTTCGGCGCGACATGTCCAAGGGCAGAGCGCTGATCAGGCGCCGCTTTGAGCTCTTCTACTTCGTCCTGACTGGTCGACTTCTCTCTACGGCATTCCTGAGTGACATTACTTCAACGCAGATGACCTGGCCGGCTGCAGGCGGAGAAGACAGCGATGAAGACCTACCAATGACGCAGGTTGCGACGCCCGAGATCCGGTCTGTCGTGCAGTCTCCAGCGAAGACTAACGCCGCGTTCGCACACCCAGGTGCTGATGCAGAGGCTGCGAGAAAGTGTGAGGAGGACAAGCACGACGGCACCGACGAGGACAAGCACAACGGCGCCGAGGAGGACAAGCACGATGGTGATGAGAAGGACAAGCACGGCGGCGGCGAGGAGGATAAGGAGGAAGGTGTGGCTGACACTGTGGGTGAAGAAGGCGCCGATGGAAATGAGGACGCCACCAAGACCAAGGGACAGGAGCCGGAGCCAACTGCGGAGAAGCCAATCGCCGCCACGAGTGCTGCTGCTGCTAGCGCGGTCTCGGGTGGCAGCACGTCGGCTGGTGCAGCTGCGGAGGATTCTACGCCCACGGAGTATTTTACGTGCGTGGCGGACGGACACGCCTCCAGTGACGCTGAGAGCGCAAAGGAGAAGTGTGACACATCCGTCTACGTCATGGGTGCCAACAACGCTGTCAAGGGGCGACGCGTTGAACAGATTGCATGTGTAACGTTGGAATGGACCTTCGTTTGCTTAGAACTCATTGCGTTATTCCTACACTGACCGACGGCGGCGCTGAAATGGTTTTAAACAAGTGATGCCCATCAACGATGTTTCATCCATGTACCAACACGTGGATGAAACATGGGCGATTGACTTGCCGGCTAGCAACACATTTTCCCGCACAAATCGAGTCTTCCTGTATCTTGCTCGTCCTCGAACTAAAAATACCCATATGTTGAACATATTTGACGGATTTTCATCGACCATGTTTTTTTGCATGGAATTACATGGACACATCCATGTTTTCGCTGTCCCGTCTCTAGAAATATACATGGCCTGGAACAGTCGCCTTATTTTTATAGTCTAGTAAGATTGAAACCGTTTGTCAACTGCAATGATATCGGTCGATTTCGGATAAGCCGCCAAAAACGTAAGCTCCGGGCGGATGCTGTATTCAAGGGTTCTCACGTCGTCCACACCTCTGTATCTTGTGATAAGATTGGTGGCTCTTTCGTAGATATAGCTTATGCCGTCATGGAGATCCATGCACTCAAAAACAGCCACTCAGAGAGATTTGCTGAAAGCGTTGACACCTTCGCGCTCGACAATAAAGTTTTCAATTATGTCCTAATGTTTAACATACGTTTGCAAATGAATCCTATGGCATAAAAAGGTTACACCACATACAGAAGAACAGTGTGAAGTTATAAAACAACGTTTTATGGCACCTGCTATTGAATTAGACTCGGTTTCACCAGAGTGGCACGGCACCATTTTTATTGAATCTGGAAATTGAAAGCACCACTTCAGTCGACGCTGGGGACGGCAGCGTGCGCTTGGGTGGCGATACGGGCCCTCTAACCACCTACATGTGCATGTCACCACCCCAGTCTATCTGTTTGTAAGAAAACAAAAAATCGAGGTTGGCGGCTTTCCTGAGCTGATACAACGGGGTTCGCTCACCAAATCCATTGCAGTTGACAGGCGGAGTCAATCCTAAATACCAACCAATCATTAGAGCATCTCCACCCGTCACAGCAAATTAGCCCCTGTAAAACAAGATTTACCGTGAAAGATTTGGGAGTTTTGAGCAAAGAAATAGCGGGAAGTCGAGATATCCCACCCGCCCGGTAAAACGTGGAACGGCAAGCACACAAAAAGACACCCGAAGCAGCACTTGACTACGACGCCTTGGCGCCGGTCGACGATGGCCTACACATCTGCACTTGTCCAACGACTACTCCAGCACCACCACGACTGTGAAGATGACGAGGCCTCTGAGCTCGTGGTCCTGCGCGCCGCCACCGATGCCATGATGCAGGAGCAGACACGCGACGACCAGAGGAAGCACGGAGGTTCGCGCACCGGCAAACGC
>JAADXY010000692.1:0-16171 GCA_023338065.1 Phytopythium montanum
TGCCGTAGAGCGGGAGCACCCGCTGCTGGATGAAGCCCTCGACGGACTGCAGTGCCTTGCCGCTGGCCGTGTAGTCGGCGTAGCTCATGGCCTTGACGCCGAAGGGCGAGCTGAAAGTCGTGTGCGCGCCAATGATGTCGCCCGCGATCAGACCCAGCTGCTTCTTCAGCAACGTCTTGTCGCTAGTGTCCGTCGACGAGCGGGGAGGCTCCGAGCACGGCTTCTTCTTCGCTTGGACCACGCGGGGCGGCGTCAAGGCGGCCACGAGCGGAGCGGGAGGCGCGTTCACCCGCAGGAAGTCGACGAACTCCACCGGCTTGGTCATTGGATGGTTCGGTCTGAGTGTGAGAGCTAGATGGAGGATTGGGGTGTGAGAGGAGGCCGAGAGCGAGCCGAACGTACACTGCAAGGCGCTATCGAAGGTAGTCCTCAACTCGAGTTCACGACTAGGCTCGGGCTTGATCCATCAGGTTAGTCGTCCTTTTGCCTCAGCCATCGCCATCACCTCCGACTCGACGACCGACCGGGTCGCACCGTTCCGACTGGCGCCATCTCCGGGTCGATGGTCGCCTAGTAGCCGCATTCGCAATGTGTGTGACGACATCCACAGTGAGAGAAGCTGAAGCAGGTGAGAGGCAGCATGCGCCGCCCAAGGCGTTGATCGCCGTGGATATATCCACCAGACAAGTTGCATCACCAAATCGCTTGCCATCCAGGTGGGGGCTCCTCGCATACAAACATCAAGTCAAGTCGAAATCGGCGACCTCTCCAACACCCGCATCCATTGGCGCCACCATCGCCAATGCGCTGTGGCTGTGAGCCACACAGCGAGAAACCAGTGACTGCTCGCTCACCCGCAAGGCGACGGCCACAATGCCGCCTTCTCCATCACGTTGCACGTCGAGCTCTGCACTTACTACTCGACCGTGTACGAGCATTGCCATCCCCCCCCCCCCACACACACACACGTCCTCGATCGGTAGTGCACGACCAATTCTCGTCGGCCGTCCTCACCGGAGCCTACGCCGCCCTGCTCCAAACCGTCTTCACGCTCGTCCTCTTCAAGTTCCGCATCAGCCCGTCGGTGAGCTGTCACTCGACCAAGTCCGTCGGCCAAGGAGGAGTTTGGAGCAGGCTAGTCGTAAGCGTCGAGCAATGCGCCAAATTCATTCACTGCCATCGGTCGCACACGCTCTCCTAGCGTCCTCGTCGCTGCTGCACAACCCGCTTGCGTCGACTCTCTCTCGCCTTCCGCCGCTGCTCCGCGAGCTTGGTTGCTGCCGTCGGGTCGTCCAGCGACGTCAGCGGACTCACCATCGGGATGAGGCACAGCGGCAGCTCCTGGCCGAGCGGGTGCTCCGTAACTCGCTCTACCGAGTCGGAGTCTCCATCGCCAGCCCACGTCTCAGCCACAGGTTTGAACCAGGACGAGACACCTGTGGCCGAGTTGTAGTAGTACGGCAGTCCGTCCTCCGTCTCGCACTCCACCCAGTCGCCTCCAACTTGCACCACCGCCTCCTCCACTGGCTCAGGTACCTCCACCCCCCTCACTGCCTCGATCTCGTCCTCCTCGAGCGTCGACACCTTAAGTCTGCTGCCCTCTTCCACCATCTCAATCACTGGCTGCTGGTACTCGTTGAGGGCGAGCGCGCACTGGATCTTGTGGCTCTGAAGCGCGAGGCGGTACGGCGTCTGCCCGCTTACATTCGTCACCGCAGGGCTGGCCGCGGTCTCTAACAGAGCACGGACATTGTCGACACACCCACAGGCGGCCGCGACGTGCAGCGCGGAGTTCCCTTCGCTGCACTGGGCGTCGATCAGCTCGGGCACAAGCTCGCAGAGGAAGTGAACGGCTGCCAGACCGCTGGGGCAGGCGGCCGCATAGTGGAGCGCGGTCCATCCATTCTCGTCGGCAGAGCTAGAGTCTGCCCCATGTTGACACAGCAGCTCGATGATCTGCTAGTCAGTATGACGGCTACGTCAGCGTCATTTCGACAGGGAAAGCACCGCGATGAGGGTCCTACCGCCATCTCCCCGCTGTTGACCGCGACGTGGATCGGCGTCGCGCCTAGAGCGCCAGGTAGATCCACGTCGACGCCCTCAGCCTCTAGAAGTTGACGCACAGTGTCTGCGTTCCCTGACGCGGCAGCGATCAACAGCGGCGTCTCCAGCCTATTCCAAACGCAAAGAAGTGGTCAGCATCACTTTGTCTCCGAGTCTGAGCATGTGTGTGCTGGCACACTCGTTGTTCGGCTGGTTGGGGTCGACTCCCAACCGAAGCACGCGGTCTATCATCGCCGTCAGCTGGGCCTCTGGGCAGAGCTTGAGCGTCAACAGCAGTAGTGAGTTGCCTTCGGCGTCCGCCATCTCTCGATGACAAGCCTCCATCCCAATCAGCTCGTCGAATGTGTCAACGTCTCCGCCAGAGATCGCCTGTCGAAGTCCAGGCGACAGGATAGAGTTCACTGAGTCGACGATGTGATCGTCGAGCTCGTCACTGCTTGCATCACACTCCTCTTGGTCACTCGACTCGGGTGGAGCCGCTTCTGGAGCCTCCAAGGCACACAGACGGCCGAGTAACTCGCACCATTGAGCAGCATCTTGGGAATTGTCGACTTGCTGCCTGCCGTCCATCTTGACGCTGCTCGCCATCGACTCGTGACCCAAGTCGGGAGGCTCGTGCCGGATTTGAAACACAAGGCGGCGTGAACCAGTCGTCAGGACCGCGAACGCACTCGGCAGATTTGACAGAGCGCTGGCGCCTCGGACTGTCGACAGGCTAATGCAGTCGCTCCACCCGCCCGCCTCGTCATCGAAGCGCCACTGCGACATCAACACGGTCAGCAACACTGTCGACTGCTCTGACGATGGGCAACTCGAACCCTCACTACTACCTGCAGCATCGCTTGCTGGGCGTCAATCTCGCAGAACACACGACGAGCTGGCCCAAGCTTAGACGGGCTTCCATCGCTAGAGACTGGCTTGTTGCTTTGAGGAGCGCTCGATCGACAGACGCGCCTGTGCGCTGCCTCGTTGGCTGCGTCCGAGACCCAACACGTCCCGCAACGCCGACACTTGCGAGGGTACGACTTGTCCTCTTGCCGAAGTCCACCGGTTGTCTCGACACTACCCTCTGAAGGGAACTTCCACAGGTATCCGCTGATCGCAGCAGGCTCCACCAACAGAGCAGTGCTCGTATCCTTGCCGTCGCGGCTGGCCGCGTCAACAGGAAGGATTGACGTTGCTTCAGCATCTTCGACACCTTCCCCTTCGAGAGACTCTGCGAGAGCAACGCATGGAGCGGGTGGGGGCTGCGTCATGACCATCGACAGCGGAGGTGAAGCCTCCATCTTCTCGGTGAAGGAGATCTCAAGCTGAAGCTCCACGGGTTTATTTTTGGCTTCAACAGCGTCGTGACACCTTCGCACTCCTCAGCACGCAAATGAATGCAGCTCGCGCACAAAGTCGGCGGCTCGGACAGTTTGTGCCCCGCGCTCGCCAAGTTGGTCCAGGTCCAATCGTCCAGACGACCGGTCCGCCGTCTCAAAGGAGTCCCCAGTGCTCTTCTTTCGCTTGTCATCACCGATACTCGCGACCATGACGGCGTCGGTGACCAGCGTGACGTGGTACCCGCGGTCGATCGCGCTTTGGACGCACTTGCTGACGCTCCCGAGCACATCGAGACCCATGACGACGACGTGCGAGATGCTCAAGTTGCGCAGCAGGAAGTCCAAGTTCGTGGCTTCAAACACGCTGCAAGGGACATCCACCCCAGAGTTAGTCTCCTTCTAACCCTCAGCCAGTTCAAGACCCAACTCACTCGATGCCGGGACGAGGAAGCACAAAGTCGTGGTCCACGTCCGGAGCAATGAGGCTCGGGACCTGCGCGCCGAACCCGTTGCGGGTCACGTGAATACCAGCGTGCTTGTAGAATGGGGATCGCTCTCGACCGTCGCGCGTGGCGCTCTCCACGATCGAGTACACGATCTCGATGCCCTCGCAGGCCCGGCTGGCGAGCAGCACGTCCTGGATCGCGGGCAGCAGCTCGTTCTCGACGGCGTACCGAAAGCGACTGGCCTTGCTGCTGCTGGTACTTGACGGCTGATGATGGCGGTCGTGTCGGTGTCGATTGTCGTGGAGCACGAACTGGTTCTGCACGTCGAGGATCACGAGCGCGGTCGTCATGGGACACAGCGGCTGGAGCGTGAGCGTCGACCGAGTGCTGAGCGACTGGTTGTCAGTCACAGACTCGGGACACAGTGGTAACCCCCCTCCTCGACTCGCAATGGCCGCCTCCATGTCGTGGAAGGTGCTCTGGAACGCGCTGCTGACGCTGCCAGTGCTGCTGCGACTGTACCTGTGGCCGCTCTCGCTACTGCAGCTGTTGCTGGTGCCGTCTCCGTTCTCGTCCGCAAAGTTGTTGTCGAAGTCGAAGAGGTCGCTTTCGAGCTCCCAGCGACGCATCCGCGTAGTCAAGGGCCCAGCGAACGCTTCATCACCGACAGATACGACGTCCGACACGCCGTCACTCGTCACTGACGTCCTCCCCAGCCCGGAGAAGCGTCGATCCCCACGCTCAGACGTCGTCTTGGTCGTCGAACGACCGCTTCTACTGTCCGCCAAGCTTCGCGAGGATTTTCCAAGCCCGTCAAGCCGGCCTCGCAGCACCTTGGTCGCCTCTCGCTGCCTCCTCTCGCGCTGCTCTTGGCGCTGCGCCGCGTCCATTTGCCTCGTCACGACCGCCAGCGACGAGTTCATCCGCTCCCGCTGCTCGAGCACCCACGCGGCTCGTTGAGCTCCCAGCAACTTGACGGTCAGCTCGAACGGCTTGTCCTCGATCCCAGCGGCTCGTGTCTGCTTGAACACGAACGCCGCCAGGTTGAACGACAGCATCAGGACGGGGACGCGGATCTCGGCCAGCTCCGCGGGTGAGTGCCGACCTGGATTACCAGCGTCCATGACGAAGGCCGAGTCGTCGTCGCTCCCGCTCGAGTCGCTGGCCGAGTTACCGACCAGGACGGCGATTGCACCCGCACGTTGAGCCCGCAAAGCCTTGGACACGAAGTCGCACTGCCCTCGTTGTACTAGCGCGACGCAGCCAGACAAGGCGGACGCGTTGCGCAGATCCTCGTGAGCTGTCACCGGCTCGGATACCACGACGCGGCCGGAGATATCGGCTCCCTCACGCAGCTCGGAGCCACCAAAGTCCGCCAGCGGACAGTACTCGAGCCGGCCGCGCGCGTCCGTGAACGGCCAGAACATGGCGGGCAGTGGTTGAGTAGTTGAGGCAATGATCGCACGCCCTTTGACGCTAGAGAAGCGAATGGACCGACTCGAGATTGGGATCTTGAAGCGGTGCGACTCGCGCGCCTCCTCGTTGATCATCAGTCATCCATCCACTCTGATCACTCAGCAAGACCATCAGCATTTCGTTACGTGGAGACCAGCTACTGGTCTTCAAGCTCAGTCACCTACTCAAGCGCCCGCCGCATTCGAGAGATGCGACCCACGAACTGCGCCAGGCGACGGAGGCGAGCCTTGGCGCGTGCCCTTCGCGTGGCAACAGACTCCCGTCTTGGCTTCACGATGATCGTCCAGCGCTCGCTTACTGCGTCCTTTTCGCCCCGCTCCGGCTGGAACGGTCCGGTGATCTCGTCCGTCAGCTCCGGAGTCGCTTGACCCCTTAGCATCGCCACAGCTTCAACTGGATAGACGAACCAGCGCAGACTCTCGAGCGAAATGTCGAGCGTCACGCTGCAAAAGTCCTCGACGGGCTCAGCTTCGCAGTGTTGCGCCAATGACCGCGCCAGCTTCACACTGTCCGCTCGGTGGGCTGCTAGTTGAGACTCGGAGAGCTGCAACTTGGGCTGTCTACTGCGTCTCGACAGCTTGGACAGCGTCTCCGGTCGGAGGCCAGACGCTCGTCCCCTTCGCCGCCACTCGCCTGTGATCCGGTCAAAAGAGAACTGGGGGAGGAACTTCCACCCGTCCGTCGCCACGAAGTGGATCGCAGCCAGGACGTAGTCGACTTCTGCCTCGCCGACGAAGTATGGCAAACTCAAGTGGACAAACCCCGGCTTGAGTACCTTGTTGTGCGCCTCGACCGCTCCGTCCAAGAGCAGTCTGTCGGTCGTGGAGAGGCCGAGCAAGCGAGCTGCTTGCTGGCCTTTGGATCTGACGCACACTTGGACGCCGAACAGGTCGTTCAGCAGCGCGCATACAAAGTTGTAGTGCAGGAATCGGTCACCGCAGCGCACGAGGAACGAGAAGAGAGGTAGTCGACAGCTTGAGACGTCGTCGTGGCCTAGCAGAACGATGTTGGGGCTGCCGGTCAGTGACTCACGGACTCGGTCGATACGATGGCGCTCCAAAATCGCGATGGTCTCGGCCCCGATGCTCTGTTTGAGCCGGATCGCCTGACCGAGGCGGATGACTCCAACTGCACCAATTTGATCGTCATCTTCGAGCTCGAGCGCATCGTCAAAGAGCTGGTTTGACGCTTCCAGCCTTGACGACAAGCCGGTCGCGGTGTCGAGCAGCGTCTTCTTGACTATCAATACGCCTGGAGCAGCTCGTCCGCCGATGAACCTGTGCCCGGAGAAGAAGACGGCGTCCTTGGCAAGACACACCGGTCCGCTGGAGGCGGGGTTCATGTCCACGTCGACGTACGGGGCGGCGGTAGAGTAGTTCCAGAGCGAGAGAGCGCCGTAGCTGTGCAGCAACTCCGTCACAGCGTCCACGTCGGTAAGGAGCCCCGTGAGACTGGACGCGGCGGAGAACAAACCGACTCGAAGCGGTCGGTCGCTGTAGTGCTTGAGACACCGCTCCAACGCCGCCAAGTCGACGTGACCGGCGCTGCTCTCGGGGATGCAGACGACTTCGGCAGCGCTCTGTCGCCAAGCTAGAACGTCTGCGGGCTGCTCGAACGGCCCAACGAACACGACAGGCCGAGCGTCAGCTGGATCTTTGAGACTGGAGGCCGAGTATCGAAGACCGAGCGCTGCGATCAGCCTCGTGATGGCTACACCGCTGCCTGGATTCGTCAAGATGAGCTCGTCGACAGCGTCAGAGCCGTCGACAAATGCGTTGGCAGCGGTGGTGATGATACGGCGAGCATCTTGGACGTCGTTGATGGATTCGAGACCAGTAGTTGAGGAGAAGCCGTGAAGTTCTTCCAGTGTCGGCAGCACAATCTGCTTGATGTGGTCTTCGATCGACTGGAGCGACTTGCCACCGGCGAAATAGTCGGCGAAGGTAGTCACCTTGGCACCAAAGGGCGAGTTGAAGACCTCGTTGGCGCCGACGACGTCGTTCGCGAGGTTGTGGGCCTCATGATCGCCATCCAAGGCGACACCGGCCTCAAGTTGCGGGATGTAGCTCTGCTGCTTGGTCGATTGACTCGCGAACGAGTCGGCGATGCTGTCGGTGTCGGACTTCTGGAGATGCGGCGGCATCTGCGTGATTGGTTGGTCTGCTGGCGATGGTAAGTTGAGAACTGAAGCGCGGAGTGGGTAGTGCGCTTGGGATCCGATGATGGGCTCGACCTGGTCCATTGGGAAGGAGCGCCTGACTTGACTCAGTTGCCGACAGAGCACGAGTCGGACGCCGATGAAAGGTCATCTTGCGTCCAGCAATGAGGATTACCAACGCAGCCTAGATCTGCGTGCTTGGTGGTCTTGTGATCGCGACTGCTTCGTCTTGAAGCCAGAGCGTCGGTCGACTCGTTTGTCGTCCGTCTGAAGAGTTCCTGAAGCGCTGGGCACGACCCGAGTACTGCGACAATAAGCGATGGGATGCGGCCAGCTCCTGTGTATCATCTGACAAGGCTGTCCGAAGAAAGCAGAGCGGATTGTTCGACGAAAGCCC
This sequence comes from Phytopythium montanum, assembly GCA_023338065.1. NCBI lineage: Eukaryota > Oomycota > Peronosporomycetes > Pythiales > Pythiaceae > Phytopythium > Phytopythium montanum. The sequence continues at coordinate 7,867 of JAADXY010000692.1, forward strand.
CGGCTCGCAGTCGACGGCAACGGGGTCAGGTGGCTTTCCCCACTGCACTCCACACGCGCTGGACACCACGTCCTCTGGAAGCCGAGCAATAACCGCGACTCTCGTGGCTGTCGAGTGCCTGGCATTGTGGTCGGCTTCTGATCGCTTCAGCGTCGAGGTGCTGAACGCCAACCACAATGGTATCACTGAGGCGAATGGGCGTTCGAGGTGTCGGAGGCGATTTCCATGGTCGTCCTTGGTCAGAAAGCGTTCTCGCCCGTCCCCACTGACGTCCAAGCGCTGGCAGTGGATCTTCGACCAACATCAGCAGCGTCACCATCGGAATTTCAGCTCATGAACCACGTCATCGACGCGTGCGACGAGCTCTCACTCCGTCCTCAACCCGAGCAGTTCTCGAGGATTGAGACGGCGATAGGATGGCAAGCACGGTCTTGGCTCGGATGCCGATGTCTTGAGGATGCAGTGCTTGAGGCGGCTTGAACCGGACGTCGCCAGTTGCGCCACGAATAGACCGGCGATCTTTCAGGTTGAAGGGGACGGGAAAGCGGTGCAGCGGCGCCTTCTCGAGTCGGGCGTGGCGACTCTCGAGCGCACTTGTCCTGGTCTGGCTGCTCAGCTGAGGGCAATGCACCGTGCCGACGCACTGAAAGAGCCGCTCCAAGCGTCTTTAGCAGTCGCGCGACCCTCAAGCGCAGTCTCTTGGTAGAGCGACAGCGCTCACCGACACAGAGACGCACGGCCGCCGCTTGAGAGCGCTCGGCTTCTCATGGAGACGTTCGCTTCTCCTCCCGGCGCGTCGGCGTCGTCCTCCGGGATGTTCTCAGGCCAGCCAAGCGACGGTATGAGTGCTGGATCGCTGTCCATGACGCTGGGGATGCCGACACCTTCAGGCTCGGACCTCCCGCCGCTGCCGTCCATCTCGCCGCCCAGCTCCGCCTTCGCATCGTCTTCCTTCCAAGTCGGACAGCAGCCATCGCCCACGTGGTCGCCACAAGAGATGCAGATGCTGCTCGCGGGGCTCACCGAGTTCCCGGCCGACCAGTTCGACCCCGTGACTCGGTACATCAAGATTGCGGCCATGATACCTGCCAAGTGCGTGCGCGACGTCGCTCTCCAGGCCAAAGCCGTCGCCGCGTGCGGGAGCAACAGTGCCGAGGCGACGCAGTGGCTCTCGTCGCAGTTCCCGTCGCCTGCTCGAGCCGCCAAGAGGATGAAGATCGAGCCGTTCGGCGGCCAGAACCAGCCCGTACGAGCTCGGACGATGACGAACTGGGGAAGAACCACGTACCTTTCTGACGTTGATACCCCGCGTCGCAGGATGTCTTCAGCATGATGCCGCCTACGCCGACGATGGCCGTGGCGGCAGGCGACAGGCGAGGAGCGAGTGGCGAGCTGGACGACGACGTCGCGCGGCAGCTGGATGCTTTGCTGCAGGACAACGTGGTGGCTATCTCGACCATGCGCGCCAACCTGTTGGGCGGCACGCCTGACGACAACACGCCGCAGATGCTGCGCTTCCACGACAACTACCAGGCAGTCATGTCCGCGTGCGTCCCTGTCTGACTGGCTGTGGCCACGACACATAACGAGGGTAAGTCGTCACGAGGCCTTGGGTCTAACACTCGCCTGCGCATGTGCATGTATTACCAGGTTGGGCGGCGCGTGCGTGTCCGTCCCGCCGCTGCCGGTCCGCCCAGACGCATCGCTCCTGCCGACAACCCGCGAGACGAGCGGCGACCAGCACGGCAGCAAGTGACCGTCGGCACACAGCAGAAGTAGCAGCAGCAGAGCTTGAGTAGTCGAAGCGCTGCCTTGTCCAATCCAACACACTCGTGCGGAAGGTGCTCGATCGATCGCTCACCTGCTTCCCTCCCACCGTCAATCTATCGGCGGTTGGAGCGGTGACGATCCCGGTCACCACTGCGCGAGCGCTCGCGTCTGCGTCGGTCGTCATCCCGACGGTCGCGACTGTCGCGACGGCTGTCGCTCCAGCGGTCGTCACCATCGCGACGATCGCGTCGACTGTCGCTCTTGTGGTCGCCATCGCGACGGTCACGACTGCGGCTACGGTCACGGCTCGACGCGCTGCGCCTCCCGTCCCCTCGCTCTTCGTCTCGGCGCCTCCGCGTGCGCTCGTCCCTGTCGGAGCGGCTACGACTACCCTCACGCGTCCGCCGCTCGCTGGATCCGCTTCTCCGCCGCTTGTCCTTGCCGTCGCCCGCTCGGTTCATCCCTGCCGGCCGTTGAGCAGCAGGCGGCGCGTCCTCCTTGCCGACTCGCCCCGCGTGCTTCTTCCGGCGCTTGCCCTTGTCTCCGGCCAGCGGCGGCCGCATGGTGGCCCCCAACCCTAGCAACTTGTGCCTGGGCTTTGGCGCCGCCGCGTCCGCGTCCTCGTCCTGGTCCGCCGAGCCCTTCCAGCCCATGCCGCGCAGCATGGCGGCGCCGAATTCCTCGATGGGCACGGCCGCGTACGCCTCGCTGTGCACGTCCAGCGCGTCCGGCCGCAGCGACAGATCGTGCCGGTATTTGTCCTTGACGTCCGCCAGCTGGTCGAGACCGGGCACCGCATTCTGCTGCAGGATGGGCTTGGCGCCGCCCGCCTGCACGCGCTGCGCCGCGTCTTGGAACAGCGCCGCCTTCTTCTTGTCGCGCGCCGTCTCCTCTCTAATGGGTGCCTGCTCCGCGGCGTCGACAGCAGCCACTCCCGTGTCCGCCATGGGGATCACAAGTGAGCTGGAGGAGGAGACCGCGCCGCCGTTCGCCTGGACGCCGCGCGCATCGGCCAGCACCGCCGCGACCGCCGCCTCCTCCGGTGTTTGTGGGGTTACTCCAACCTCTTTGACGCCTCCAGACGCCTCCTGTACATCCGACACGGCATCAGAAGGACCGGAGGCGCCCTCTGGGCCTGTGTTGTCGCCCTCAGGCGCCTGTCGCCACTCGTTGGCAGCAATGAGCGGGATCACGAGTGCCTTGGCGCCGTCCGCTGTCACGGCTGGCGCCGACGGGTCGAAGGCCGTCACGAATACCTTGTCCGGCGCTGCCGCCACGGGCTTGGCGTCCTCGAAGGCCCCGCCAGCGCCCTCGGTCGCCGCCGCGCCAAGCAGCGGCTTCTTCTTGGACTTCTTGAGCGAGAACCCGAGCTTCATGGGCCGTCGTCCCGCCAACTTCCAGCTTCAGTCGTTCGTTATTGGGCGTTATATAAAGTGGCGTAACCACAGAGGGTACGTTTTGAGAGAGGGTACATTCGATGATAGCACTGTGACTGACAGAAGTTACGGCAACAACGTTTGAGACCAGGTTATCATCTTGCGAGATCTTGTATCCAAGGGTAGGAAGTCAAGAAGGTTGAATCGCTTCCCCTCACACAAGTCGCCTATATTACTGTCTATAATAGTCTCGTGTTTCATGATATAGCCAAGGCTTTACGGCGTCAAGCAAGCCGACTTGTCCGATGTCGAGTGTCATACCGAGGCAGAAGCGTCTTTAGCGGTCACCTATTCTCGACCGATGGACACAAATACAGCAGCAATGAGCAGCGCCTTCGTCTCGACTGCCCCTTGGCGCAAAGCCCACGGACGTTCCCAATTCGTCACGCCTTTAAGTTCACATTGTCGGCGCTGATGTCCGCGGTCGCGCCGAGTGACCACCTTGCAGAGCCCGTGCCGTCTCGACATGCAGCCAACCTCTCGTCTCCTCTGCTGCGGTTCTTGGGGGCGAAGCGGCAACGTAAGGAGCCGAGACCGTCAACTTCCGGGCCGTGCAAAGGCCAGACGCTGAGCCAGGTCTGCCCAACAGCCGAGGCAACCACAGCAGTGTGCATTCCGAGACGAACAGCAGCAATATCTGAGCTGGTGGGCGAGATCCACATGCGACGGCTGCACGCGCTGTTCCACATGTGCGACGCCAACGAAGACGGCGTGTTGACCGCCAACGAGCTGACGGTTCTCCTCCGACTCATCGGCGCGAGCGAGAGCGACGCAATATCGGCTGCTACCAGCGCCTCCACCTTCTCCACCTTCAATGGAGGAGCAAGCCAGGTCGATTACGCCTCACTGCCTCCTTACCTTGCGAACGCGCTGCACGGTATTGGAGAAGACGGCAGCGACCACGAGAGTGATGTGGTCACCATCGGCGCGAGCTTTGAGAGTTTCCTGGGCGACTGCCGCGAGATCGTCGTTGGATGCTATGATAGCCAGTGTGCACTGCCATCGAGAACGTTCGTCTCGCGCTGCCAACCGCTGAAGCGCGGCTTCCTGAACTGCGACACGGACGGCAGCCTCTTGATCTCGCGGACCGAGCTGGAGATCGCGCTGCAGAAGCTCGGGTTGGTTCTCGGCGACGACGAGCTAGACCGAGTCATGGCGCAGCTGGACAGCAACGCTGACGGAACGATCGAGTGGTGCGAGTTCCTCTTCGCGTCCTGGAAGAACTCGAACGCTGACGGTGATAGCGCGGCTCAAGTGAGCTCAGCGCTGCAGCAGTACTTCAACGTCGAGATCTTTGCGGACTTGCCGTCCTTTATTCGCGTCAAGCCTACAGAGGAACCAACTCGCAGTCGACTGATGATGCCGACCGTGATGCCTACTGCTTCCAATAGCAGCGCGACTGCCTCGCGCCGTGGCTCGGGGGCCGTTGTTCCTGTTAGCTACGTCTCCCACATCGAGCACGTCGGCATTCGGATGCTCACTCGAGCAGCGGAGGCGCGGATGAGCAGCACCAAGCGCGCAACAACTGTCCAAGCGACTGGGCTCCACGACCAAGCGGTCCCTTCCTCTCCTCACCAAGCCACACACCGAGCGTCGACACGGCAGCCCGATCGCCAGGATCTCCAGTTCGCCGGCGCCATTTCCGACGATGAGCGGCGATCAATTGTCCGTCTTGAAGCCGCTGCGACGCTCTTTGGCGCGCTGGCAGGCGTGCTGTTCGGTCTCGTCGCCATCGGCCTCGACTCGGTCATCTTCCCGGCGTCTCTCGACACCGACTCGGTCACGTACTACGTCTACGCCTCGCTGCTCAACATTGCCGTGTCGCTCGTCGAGGTGCACGTCCTGTACCTAACGACGTTGGTCAGCGCGTTCCAACTGACGGTGAGCGCCAACCTCATCCTGCACCCGCTGGATAAGGAGCGCGAGTTCCTCACGCGCGCGATCGCTCGAGCCGCACTCCAGGCCGGCAACAGGAAAGACGCGCTGTTCGGGATCGACCCGATGCGCGGCTCGCCTCGCCTGGTCGCGGTCGGGACGCTGCTGCTGTACAAGACCAAGCGGTACGCGCTCAAGTTCCTGCTCAAGCTGCTCATCAAGCGCGTGCTCTGGCGCGCAGCCGCCCGGACGGCGCTCAGCCTGCTCGTGCTGCCCGTGAACGCGCTGTCGAACGCGTGGACGCTGCGGCGCGTCATGCGCAACTGTCGCGTCAGCATCATCGGCCCGTCGTGCATCCTCACCGTGCTCGACGTCTTCCTGCTCGAGGAGGACTGCTTCTCGCCGCTCCAGCGCGTCGACTACCTCCGCTGTATCGGCTGCGCGCTGGTGAGCAAGCGAGCCATCCACCCGAACGCCGAGATCATGCTGCAGTTCCTCCGATACAAGTGGCTGGTCGCGGACCTGTGGCCGATAACCGGCAGCGATGGATCGGAGATGCCGTGCTCGTGCTTGACAGACTCGATGATGGCGTGTAAGGCTCACCAACTGGACGACAGGGACGAGCTGCTCGCGAGTCTTGACAAGTACGGGGCGGTTCTCGACGCTGGAAGTCCTGGCGCCGTCTCCAAGAGAGGCGGTGGACCCATGTCAGCTCGCGGCGGGGTGTCCGTCCGAGGTGTTGCTGCTGCCAGCAACATCTTCTCTACCCGTGGCGGTCCAGTTAGCGACAACTGCGACGCCGCTAGCCACACGAGACGGAGCCCAGCAGGCTTGTCGGTGCGTCGCCACATCCGCAACGTCTTCTTCCTGCTCGTGCTCGCGCTCATCATCGACGGTAGCCTCGGCTGGGCCGAGCGCAAGCTGTTCGTGCGCTGCTGCCAGGCGGCCGGCGTGCCCAACCACTGGAGCCGCGTGCTCCTGCTCAAGCGCGACTTCGTCAGCGGCCGAGGCATCGATGTCGACGCCGTGTTCGCGCTCGTCGACGGCCGCCGCTCGTCGACCGACAAGCGACTGCGCGTCGACGATCGAGAGGTCGACGGTAAGGCGGGAGAAGACAGTGCACACGTCCCCGTGTCCGAGATGCTGCAGTTCGTCTGGAACCGCCTCGCCGGCCTGCTCTCATGCTGATCGACACTGTCTAAAGTCCGACAAGCGCGCGTTCTATTGACGATGATGAACACTCACGACTGCCCTGACTGCTGTCTGATGTCTCTACTGGGCCTCGCACTGCACGTTCTGGTCTTGAGCCAGCACGGCCTTGACGGCGGCCTCGAGCTCGATCAGGTGCGGGTCGGCCACGTCGAGCTGCCGCATGCACTCGCACAGGCGGAAGAGGTACTCGGTGTTGGGCCCGCTCTGCCCTGCGCGCCTGGCAATCTCGCTCGCCATCTGCTCGAGCGGCGCCGGGCCCAGGAAGTCGTCGTTGTCGGGCGTCGCGATGTAGACGAGCGCGCGGCGCGACTGGCCGTCCTGGCACGTGACGTCCACCCACTGGCGCTCGAAGCCCGCCTGCTCGCGCACGTCCAGCTGCTGCAGCGTGTCGACCACCTCGGCCTCGGGCACCTTGTACAGTCGGCCCCAGGTCACGTCGTCGCCCGGCAGCAGCGCGTGCCGGTCGTCAAGCGCCACGGCGGCCAGCTGCGCGCGCGTCAGCAGCGTCACGACGCGTCCGCGCTGCTCCGGCGTGCCGCGGTGCTCGGGGCTGCCCTGCCAGAAGCGCCGGTGCCAGCCGGTCACGAACCCGAACGCCGTGTCCTCCGCCGGGAAGTCCGTCTTCCACACGATCGACCCGTAGCCGAAGACCCACATGCCGACGTCGACGATGATGACACTCGGAATGCCGACGCACTCGAGGACGAGAGCGAAACTAGCACGCATGCTGATTCGCTAGAAATGGAGCATGTTTTTGACCAATCAAAAGCGGTTTTCGCGCCTCGTGATGACACTCAATTTTCTGTATCCATCGCCCATCACGGAGGCAGGCACTAGAGGATATCAGGTCGAGCTCGCCGCCTGACCGCCCGATCGATCGACTCACTCGCGTCTCTTTTGATGGCCAACATCCACGGCGCCAAGCGTCCAAGCTGATCAGCGTCTCCACACTTTCAGAGATGCAGCTCGTTCTAGCTACAGTACTGTACGCTGGACGAGGAGCGCATGGACGAGTACTATACAACCAACCCATCGTGACCTCGTCTCCAGGTACGCGGTCAGGCGCTCGGAGTCCGCAGCCAGCGTAGCGTGAGTGAGAGGCGAGCCAGCCACACGATTTCATCTTGGTACAGCATCGTGGAGGTTGTAGTGGACGCGTGGAGAAGCGGAGAAGTACCAACGCCGCAAGCTTCTGCTGCCGAACCGGTCGACATGCACTGGATTTGCGTTGGTGCCTGACCGCTGCGCCTGACTTGCCCAGCCCGGCTATGCCAAGCCCGCAGCTCAGATATCAACATCAGGCGCAAGCCCAAATTTACTACAGTTTGAAGAATAATATTAGTTAACACAGGCAGAAATGATACTGATGAGTGAAATTTACTCACCAGTTATTACTATTTATGTAAACGTACAGTTTCACGAGTGCCACCGAGACGGCAACCGGATTCTGGTACCCTGTCAAGGACGGACGGTCACTTAGCTCTCGCTCTCAAGATGTCATGCCGAACACTGCAACGCACTCCGTTGACAGGGTTAACAATAGACTGCGACGATCGTATCGACGCTCGCTCGCTTGACTCGCCACTACCCATTTTGCCCCGACGTGACCTAGTCGGCCTCTCCTGCCATCACCGACAGCACCTGAGCTGTATCCACAACTCCAGCCATGGTCTACGCCGAGGGTCACCGCCATTCAGTCGTGGTCTCCGATGCCAAATGGGAGTCTCCGCACAAAAACACAGGGCTGACGACCGAGTGGACGTCTCCACGCAGGGAGACGCTCGTCCAGCCTCGAGGCCAGCCGACCGTCGAGTCGCTGCACGCATCGCACAGCTCGCCAACCACCGAGACTTCGATCCGTTGCATCGCCAGCGACATCATTGGCGCGCACACGACTTTCAGCTCGCCCTTCGGCGTCAAGGCCATGAGCTACGCCGACTACACGGCCAGCGGCAAGGCACTGCAGTCCGTCGAGGGCTTCATCCAGCAGCGGGTGCTCCCGCTCTACGGCA
>JAADXY010000693.1:0-16140 GCA_023338065.1 Phytopythium montanum
AGAGGCATCCTTGCCAGGGGTCAATGTCCGCAGATTGGACGGCGTCGAGTCACTCCCGCTGCTGGTTGTGTCGTCGGTCGTTGGGACGGACCCGCACTCGCTCATGATGGCCACCACCGTCTCGTAGTAGTTGGTGCCGTCGGCAGAGACGCAGTCCGGGAGCTGCGACTCGAGCGTCTCCATGACGGTCAAGCAGACGTCCGTGCAAGCGTACGATGTGCCGCACGCGGCCGAGAAGTCGGCGTTGATGTCAGACAGGTACGAGTACGTGTCGGTCTCCTCGGACGTCGAGCACGTGGAGCCAGTCGCAGTCGTCGAGCTGCCCGTGCTGCCCGACTCTGACTCGACTGACGTCCCCATGCACGCCGACGTGATGGACGCGACCGTCTCGTAGTAGTTGGTACCGTCCGAGTAGATGCAGTTGGGCAGCAGCTCGGCGAGTCCGGACACAGTCGTGATGCAGGCGGTCGTGCACGGGTCCACGTCGCAGTTTAAGTTGACCGTCTCCGAGTACTGGGTGATGTACGACTCGGTCGACGCCATGTCCGTCTCAGAACACTCGGAGCTGTCGGTCGCCAGCGACGACGTGTCGGATGTCGTGGTGCCCGTTGAGTCTTCGCTCGCGCTGGACGTGGTGCCGCCAGTGAAGCCCGAGCATGTCTCGATGGAGATCTGCAAGAGCTCGTAGTAGTTGTAGCCGTCAATGTACTCGCAGTCCGGGAGCTGCTCGGCGAAGCTGGTGAAGGACGAGAGGCAGTCGTCCGTGCACGGGTCGACGTAGCAGTCGGCGCTGACTTCGGTCGCGTACTCGGTCAGGATGGTGGTCGTCTCGTCCGTCTCGGACGCCGAGCACGTCTCCGCCTGGACGACGCTGCTTGACACAGCGGCAGCGATGGCCGCTAACGCGCAGAGCTCCCGTAGTGACGCAGGCATTGTATGGTATCCGCTGGGTGGTCCTGGATGGAGAAGAGAGGCTTGAGCGGCTGCTGGGGAAATGAAAAGTGAACTGGGTGGGGAGTCGAGCGTGAAGTTCAGTCGGGTCGAACGTGGCCACCAGCTGCTGGCTCAACGGCCACTAGATCCTCTGGACTTTTGCGCGGTTGAATGACGATGACCGTTCATAACAGAGCGACTGTGGAGTCACCAAGGTAGAGACGGAGTTGCCCTGGATATGCCCACTGTTGTCAGCGTTGCATACAAATCAGGCGCGTGGTTCTTGGTTGCTCTGGACTCGAGACTGTGTCAGCAGCTGGCTTTGGCTCTGGATTTGACTTGGAAGAATGCGGAATATCCAGAGGATGGAAGACCAGAGGGCGTTCGTTGCACATGGAAGTTCAAGCTGACTTCTGTACGCGCTCGAACAGCAATTCCGTTTTACCGGTAAATAAGGGTACACATGCCCCTAATAAGGACTAAATCGTCGATTTCAAGTGAGATGAACCCATTTGTAAATGGGTGCATACGACAACTAATCCGTGTACCCAGTACCCAAACGACACTGGAACTCTTCGATCACACGACTCGATTCATTCTCGCGCATCCTCGCTTCAAGTGGTTACAAGTCTTGCCCTTGAAGCGCTCAATACCACATTGACGGACCCTTTTCGAGCCAAGTGAGGCGAAAGCACACGCTTTGAACCCACGACGTCATGCCTCAACCAGCAACGGAGCACATGCCACTGCTTGTTACGTAGGTCTGTGTTGTTCCTGTGCTTGCAGCTGCTCGTGGCAGTGCTACAGACTGAGCGAAGCCAAGACGAGCGTCGCGGTGATGGCAGTCACGATGAACGAGTCTGCCGCGCCGAGCCTGGCCGCGGCGTTCTTCTTCTTGGACGACGGCTTCTTGAGCAGCGGGTACAGCGGGTTCTCGCTGTCTCCAGTGCTGCCAGTCGAGCTGCTGGACTTGGAGCCACTGGCTGCCGCGGCGCTGCATGTTGTGATCATCTCGACGACACTGTCGTGGTAGTTGACGCCGTCCGAGGCGGTGCAGTCCGGCAGTTGGGTCGCCAGAGTCTGGAGAACGGCCAGGCACCCGCTCGAGCACGTGTCGGTCGAGCACGAGCTGTTGAGGGACGAGCTGACCGCCGTGACGTACGCGTCCGTGTCGGACGCCTCGGTCGTGGAGCACGCGTCCGTTGCGGTCGTTGTTTCACTGGTTGAAGGCTCGCTGTTGACCTCGGGCGTGGTCTCAGTGGTCGAGTCGGTCGTCTCAGTGGTCGAGTCGGTCGTCGTGTCTTCTGTGGTTGACGTCGACGGGCAAGAGGTGATGTCGCCCATGAACTTTTGGTAGTAGTTGGTGTCGTCCGAGGAGACGCAGTCCGGGAGATCGATCAACAGACTGCTCAACAGACTCAAGCAGTCGCTGTAGCAGGTCCCGATCGAGCACTTGTCCGTGTATTCGTCGCTAACTGCAGCAAGAGCCGAGTCGGTGGTCGACTGCTGAGTCGACGAGCACGCGTTCGTTGTCGGAGTCGTCGTCGTCGTGTCTCCCTCATCCGTCGAAGTCGTCGTCGTGTCTCCCTCGTCAGTCGAAGTCGTCGGGCATGTCGCGATGGCTTCGCCGATGGAGGTGTAGTAGTTGATGCCATCCGTGTACACGCAGTCCGGCAGGTACACCACCAGCTCCCTCATGGTCGCGATGCAGTTTGTAGAGCAAGCATCCGCGTCGCAGTTGGCCAAGACCGCATCGGCGTACTCTGCCAGGTACGAAGTCGTGTCGGCGATCTCCGACGTGGAGCACGTTGAAGTGTCCGTCGAAGTCGTCGCCGTCGTGTCTTCGGTTGTGGTTGTGTCTCCTGTTGAGGTCGTGTCTTCGGTTGTGGAGGTGTCTTCGGTTGCGGTCGTGTCGTCGGTTGCGGTCGTGTCGTCGGCGGTGGTCGCACCGGAGATGGCCTCGCACGCGGCCAGCATGACCTGCATCGTCTCGTAGTAGTTGACTCCATCGCTGTATGTGCAGTCCGGCAGGCCGCTCTCCAGCGCCGTCAAGACTGAAATACACGCGTCCGAGCACGGGTCTACAGTGCAGTCACTGTCGAGCGCGTCCACGTTTTCGGCCACGACCGACTCGATGGTGCTCTCCTGCGAGCTGGTACACGTTGAGGACGCCGAGGTCTCAGCGATAGCCGCCAGTGCTGGTATAAGGACAGCGAGAACGAGGAGATTGAATCCCATACTGCTGCTGGTGCTTGCGGAGCTGTCCGAGTGCTTTCGCTGGATCAAGAGAAGAGGAAAGTGAGAGATCGAGGCCGGCTTCGAGGTCGATCATTGCTCGTAAGGAGGCAACTACGACACGCTGACAGACAGAGAGAGCGTTTTGATGTACGCCACGCCTTCGATGGTTCTCCTTGTGCGCGTTTACCGCCCCACGCAGCAAGAAGGCGCACACATTGCCTTGCGGGCGTCGGATGGGTGCGGTTGTCCGTTCAGACTCGACATGAGAAGGTGCAGCGCTTGTAGTGCGTCTGCACATCGTGTTCAGAGAGACTTTGGAGCTGCAAAGACACCGCGGGTGGCTCCATTTCCGTGGATACAAACGACTTGCTTCGCTCGCGTCTTCAGTGGTGAACGATGGAAGCGGTGGAAGCGGTGGGTTCGACTGAGCCTGACTGCGCCATTCATGCCGCGGTCGTTGTGGTTGCGCGAACTCGATCCAGAGCGGAAGTCGCGTTTCTCGTTGCTGCCAAGCAGTGAACCCTGCTCTTTGTCAGCCGGCATTCCATGCAGGACCCGAGCCAATGATGACCGCGCGGGGATGTCGCCATGGACAAGCCTGACCCAAGCACTCGCTGTCAATCACCTCACAATGACGCTCAAGAGCTCTGGATGACGCTGCTTATCCGTGACGACTCCTGTGAAGACGCATCGGAGCTGCCGCTAGTGACGACGAGGCCAGTGCCATCGCAGTCGCGCCGCTCGTCAACTGCTGTTCGTTCAGGTCGAGTACGGAGTCACCGCGTCCGCCTATCGCCATCCTCGACGCGGACGGCCCTTTGAGAGACCGCAAGTCCACGCTCGACCTTGATTAAACTCGTGGCAAGGTGACACTGGACAGTGATAGCAAGTTGAGCATGGTCGAGCGCTGCAAAAGCGGGCCAGCTCGTAGCGCGCGTCGAGAGCAGTGGGCTTCAGAGTGCGCTGCGCCTCGAGCGCCGAAGATCGGCGGTCGAGCCCGCTTGAGGTCATCAGGGTCGAAGAGAAAGAACCTGGACGTTATGGTCGTCGACTACGAGGCGATCAAGAAGTACGCTGGCAGGTGGCCAACGCATTGGTCATGCATGGGCCGGACTTCGACCTGCTGTCCTGGCAGGTGGTCCGGCATTTGTGGCCCACCCCACTTCCTGGCGTTCAGCACGGCCATCTGTCTTCTCTTCTGACAGCAAACTGCCCAGAATCAGAGTGGAACCGTACAGCACCACCGCAATTTGCTGAGGAGACCAAGGCGGTGTCGTCGTCCGCCGCGCTTGGCTTGCTGCTCAAGGTTCCCGAGCCGCATCCGCTCCGTCGTTGGCTCGGATTGGCTGTTCGTGCGTTGACGAGAGGCGGGACGTGCTGCGTTCACCGCCCATGTCAGTGTAAAAGCGGCCTCGAAGCTGGTTGCACCCATGCCGCCAGCCGACTCGGCTGTTGGCACAGCAGTGGTCGGTCTACCGCTTGAGATGCCGCTCCACTTCCGTGCGCACCAGCTGCGTCTGCGCATTGCCACGTACCGGACGGACGCCCGCTTCCGGTTTCGCTGCTGTTGGATAGACCGGCCATTTTGGTGGTGACCAGAGCCTGTGGGTGGCTTGGAGTCAGCACCACCGGCAGGACAGCGCCTTGCTTGTGGACGAGCAGCGAATGACTTGCCTAGTGTATGCCCCGCTCGGCGAGTCTGTCGTGGCGGAACGTTCTCTGATGTGGACGCCGCAGCAGATGTCACCCGCGAAAGAGGCCTCGGCATGCTTGGCTACACCAAGCGGCGACCGGCCTCTTATCCCGCGGAGACCGGATTGAGCAGCTACGGGGCCGCCGCCACCGCAATCCTCACTTTGCAACTTGCGCTCATCGTCTCACTCGGACTTCGAACGCTTTCCCGGCCCCATCCATCGTCGCAATCTCTAGCACATCAAGATGAAGCTCGCGGCCTCTCTATCCTTCGCGCTCGTCGCGCTCAGCGGCGTCTCAGCGCTCTCCACGTACCTGGAGGAGCTGCCGAACGGCTCGGCCTTCGAGCAGGCCCTGGGGCACAACGACGACATGTCGCTCACGGACTTCGCCACGGCCTTCCAGGCCGCCAGCTACACGTGGTCAACCGACTTGTGCGAGCAGACGTACCCTGGCAGCGCCATCACGAACGGCCAGGCCTTCGGAGACCCGTGCTGCACGTGGGTCAAGGGCGGCACCCCGGACTTCACCGTCACCTTCACCGACGACTTCCCCGCGCAGTCCACCGAGACGTGCGCTGCCGACGCCCCTGCCGCTACGACCGCGGCCCCTGCTGCTGAGACCGAGGCTCCTGCTGCTGAGACGGAGGCTCCTGCTGCTGAGACGGAGGCTCCGGCCGCCACGACCGCGGCTCCGGCCGCCACGACTGCGGTTCCGGCCGTCACGACTGCGGCGCCTGCCACGACTGTCAAGCCTGGCAAGGGTGGTGTTGCGACGCCGGTGCCGACGCCCACGACGGTCTCGCCAGAGGAGTCTCCGGACCAGAACACCGACATGACGGACGCCCCGTCGGCTGTCGATGGCGACGAGGAGTCGGACGAGGGCGAGATCGACGGCGGCGAGGAGTCGGACGACGGCGACGACGACTACGATGACGACGATGACGACTCGGAGTCGACTGCCGGCGAGGCCAGCGAGGACGACGACAGCGCCGAGGGCAGCGCGCCTCGCGACTCGAGCACCAGCACTGGCGGCGACTCGGAGCTGACCTTCCCTCCGTCCACTGGCAGCGGCAGCGAGTCGGACGGCTCGGATGAGGTCGAGTTCCCCAGCACGGACGGCTCGGACGACATTGTGTTCCCTAGTGACTCGGGCTCTGAGCCGGCGGACAGCGGCAGCGACGAGTCGGCGGCGGGAGAGGCGTCTTACACTGGCAGCGACGTGGCGGGCTCGTCGGCGTCCAGCCCGGCGAGCGGCACTGACGATGACGACGACGAGCCGTCGACGTCGATGGGCGGCGATGACGATGCTGAGGAGCCGACCGAGGCGCCGTCGACGGGCGGCGATGACGACGACGAGGCGCCGACCCCGCCCAGCAGCGGCGGTGGCTGCAAGGTGCGCACGCGCCGCTTCCGCCACTAGATGCGACGGCAGTGAGGCGTCTTCCAAGGCGTCTGCCTAGCTTGTGTGTGGGCGGTCAAGGCGGTGGCGAGTCGAAGTTGTCGGCTGTCCCCTGATCGCCACGTCTGTAGTGTACATCAGTCGTAATCGATGCGTTAGATACATCACCAGCACCACCAACAACCGATGCCCAAACAACCTGTCACTCATCTTCAATCGGATCCTCCGCTCTCTGTCTTCGCTTTGTCACACTAAGGGCGAGAGCTGCGCGACGTTCGACACGTTGGCGGTCGTCTCGAGCGTCGGACGCGGCAGCAAGCTGGACAACAAGCCCAGTGAATCGAGGGACACAGTCGCCATCGGCGCCTCAAGCAGCGGGCAGTGGGTCGCAACCCGCGCTTCTTCCACGCTCTTCTCCACTTCTGTCGGCGTGAACACGAGCGTCGCCTCCAGCACGACACGCTCGCCGAAAATGACAAGCGGAGGAGCTCTACTGCACTCTGTAGGCGTCGCCACGGCCTCCGCCTTACTCTCTGCTGTGTCGGGAGTCGGGAACAGCGTCTTTAGACTGCTGGTGGGGCTTGTATCGTGTCCACCGCACTCATTCAAGGCGTCGAACCAGTCGAGGACGCACAGGACGAACGGCGACCGGTGGAAGACGACCTCGAGCGGCCGGCCGCGCTTGCAGTGCGCGCCAAAGTCGGCGAACGACTGCGCCGCGAACGCCGTCTGCGCCGCCATCTCGACCGTGAAGAGCGGCGGGACGTCGTCGGTCGGCAGCAAACACTCGGCTTCAGTGTCGTCTTGTTGGCCTTCGTCGGTCTCGGAGAGCGAGGCGAACCGCACACCGCGCTGCTGTCTGATCACCATCGTCTCGTGCTGTTCCCCGCCGGTGTCGAGCGCCTCGTCCCACGACCAAGGCGTTGTCGAGGAAGAGGAGGAAGAGGAAGCAGGAGGCGATGGAGGCGTCACGTTGTGCCGTACATGCAGCCGGCCGTCGAAGCGCAGGCGACCCGTGTCTTCCGCCAGCGCCGGCACGAGCGTCCCCGTCACCACGACACCTCCTTCTTCGTCGTTGTAGTCGTTGGACTTGGA
Source organism: Phytopythium montanum (assembly GCA_023338065.1). NCBI lineage: Eukaryota > Oomycota > Peronosporomycetes > Pythiales > Pythiaceae > Phytopythium > Phytopythium montanum. The sequence continues at coordinate 7,360 of JAADXY010000693.1, forward strand.
GCGGTTGTCCCGGTGGTTGAAGCGGTAGAGCGGCTGGGGCTGGAGGTGGAGCTCGATGGCGGGGGCCAACTTGACGGCCGCGACGACCGCGTCGGCCTGCCGTTGGGCCCGCGCGCCGGCCGAGACGATGACGTAGAGCACCAGCAGCTCGAGCGCCACGGCGGCGGCGCACAGCAGCACGCACACGGCGTTGGCACCCTGCATCGACCGCGGTCTGATGGCGAATACTTGCGGAAATGCGTTGCATCAAGGCAACCGTCGCAAGTGATCAACTGGCCAAGTGGCCGAAGTGTGACGTGTGGTATCTTATCGCTAATAAGAAGACGAGCCATGTTGACGTTTGACGAGTCTCGATTGACAATAATTACAGTGCGAAAGCGAAAAGCGAAGCCAATGCACACTCGAACACCTACACGGGCACGTTGCAACCTTGGCAGCAGGAGCCGACGACACGAGCCGACTGGCCGGTTGACTGGGTTGAGGCGGGGGCAGGGCGGGGTAAATAGCGCGGGCAGCTTCCGAGCGGGGCGGGGAGGTGAGCGTCCAGCCGGCGCCAACAGCGGCGTCGAGCTTGTTCCCGGCCCCAGCTCTTCTTTGATCCCGTCCGCAATAGATAGCCTGCCCCGTGCTTCCAGTGCCGACTGGCCGGCCGCCTACAGCGTGAGCAGCGGGCCGACGACGAGGTTCTCCCAGCGCAGCGCCAGGATGAGCACCTCGCGCATCCAGAAGGCGGCGTCGGCCTGCGTCGCATTGGACAGCGAGCCGCCGTACTCGACTTCAAAGCCGCGCGGCGGGACGGGTCCGGCCGAGGGCGGGGCCGCCGACTCGGGCATGGCCGTGAACTTCCACCAGACGAAGGCCTTGGACCAGATCTGCAGGTTCTGCATGGACGAGGCCGAGAGGCCCTCGTTCTGCAGCTTGAAGTCGTCGGCCTCGTCCTCCGGGTTCATGTCGCGGATGCACACGAGGTGTCCGTCCGGCGTCTTGGTGCGGAAGAGCAAGTAGATGGTGTGGTGCACCCACCCGTCGACCGTGTGCGTGATCTTGCGGCGCACGACGGCCACGTCGTTGGCGAAGCGCTGGATGACCTCGACCTGCACGTCGAGCGAGTGGCCGAAGTAGCGCGTCACCTGCTGCTGCACGGCGCGCATCTCCCAGCTGCGCGCGGCCAGATCGTCGCAGCAGTCGGTCGCGAACTGCTTGTGGAAGAGGAAGTTGACGCAGTGGCCCACGAGCTTGCGCTTCTCGCGCCAGCCGCAGATCTCCAGCCCGCTCGACACAAAGTCCTCGCTGTTCGAGAACGCGTCAATCTCCAGGAACGAGTCGCGCATGAAGCCGATCACCTCGGCCTCGTCCAGCGGCCGCCACGACCGGGGCGTCGCCATCTCGGGCATCGGCTCCGTCGCCGTCTCTCGCTGTGTGGATTGTACAGTTGTGTCGCGGATTGAATGTTAGTAAATCAGGGGTTACACGAGTCCTGGTAAGTACGGAAGGGTTACGCGACGTACGTGGTCGTACTCCAGCTGGAGCATCGAGTGGAAGAACCGGTGGTCGTCGATCGCCTTGCGCAGGTGGTAGTTGTGGTTGTTGAGCACGACCGACTCGAGCACCACGTCGGCCACGCGCTGCTGCGCTAGGCTCGAGCTCTTGAACGCCGCCTCGCCGCACACGCTGCGGATGCGGCCCTCGAGCAACTCGACGTCTTCCTTCATGCTCAGCATGGTGCGCTGCAGAAGGGGTACAACGTAACCACCAGAACCAGAACCGGATACCACAGTGGGACGCAGAATGTCAGAGAGATGAGTCACCCATCCAAATACAAGACGGACCAGTAAAGCGGGGACATACCTCGCGTTTGTGGCGACTGCGGCGCTCGTAGCTGCGGAGCCGGGCCTTGGCCGCGGACGGCGGCGGACGCTTGGGCTTGACGGCCTTGGGCTTCAGCGACGGCTTGCGGCCGCGGCGCTTCTTGCCGGCGACCTCGGCGGCCAGCGCGTTGAGCCCGCCGAACGACGCGACGCCCTGCGCCAGCGGCCCCAGCGCCGCCGTCATGAGCATGCCGTCCACGTGCAGCATCGGGTCCGTCTCGTCGTCGTCCTCCATGATCATCATCATCATCTCGTCGGGCGCCTCGTCCGACAGCTCGCCGGCCACCACGTCGTCCAGCGGCAGCGGCTCGATCGGCGCGTACCCACCCGGGCTGGGAGCATCCGGGTACTGGTGGTACTGCTCCAACTGCTGCTGCTGCTGTTGCTTGATCTTCTTGGTCTTGTGCTTGGCCGCGTCCGCCGGCTCGTCCGCCTCGCTCATCAGGCACGAGCTCCAGATCGAGTCCGACTCGCTCTCGTTGGCCGCCTCCTCGGCGTCGTCGACTTCCGAGAGTGTGCTGGGCATCATCATGGCCATCACGGAGGCGCTCGCGTCGTCCTCGAGCCGCAGGAACCCGCCAAAGTCGCCGGCGTTGTCCTTGCCGTCCGCGCTGCCGCTCATGGCCGAGTCGTCGGCCAGCGCGAGCCCCAGGAACTCGTCCGGGTGCTGCTCCGCGCGCAGCGAGTGCATGAGGTCTAGCATCGTCAGCGTCGTCGGCGTCGTCGGCTTTCGGGCGGGGAAACGCGTCCAGGCGAGAGGGGAGAGCGAGGGAGTGCTGCGGGTGAGGTGGCGGGAGGCCAAGCACGCGCTAATGCGGTAGTGGTGGCGGTGTGAAGCGGTCGACCCGACTAGCTTCGCGTCGAGAGACCACCGATCGTCGCTCTTCTCTGTCTGTTCCTTTTCCTGCCGATACCGGAGTGAGCTCTTTCCGGAGAGACGAGTGTCGCCTGCTGCCGTGGATGGACAAGGAAGGGGGGGCAGGGTATGGGAAAATACACTTGCGGTTTGTATGGTCTTCTGTTTTTTGACAAGGGTACTTAATTAAAGAGAAGGGTATGCTCCTCATCAAGTGATGCTGTTTGTGGCGATTCGTTACTAGAAACAAGTCTAAATGTACGCCAGGGCGGGGACGGCGCGAGGCCCAAGTTCAACTTGGCAAATTTGAGGCGCACTTCTCGCTTTCCGTCGGAATTTTGTCGGAATCACCCGCGAAATGCTTACTCAGGTCAAGTGAGTCGCCAGGAATGTCTGCGGAATCAAACGAGAATCCAGCATGCGCGATCGGCTCGCACACTGACAGTGAAACTGTGTGCAGCGCCTCAAATTGACGGGGATCCCAAAGTCGATACCAAATCAGTATGCCAGGTTGTGGGGTCGGGAATCCAATACTGAAAGCAAGAGACCACGAAGAGATGCCAAAGATAGGTACAGTGTGCCGAACGAAGCAGCGCTTTTCCCGTGGTTCAACGCGCCCGTCCTCCACACACTTTGGGAAGAGTGACGTCGGTGCGTCATGTACAATCAAAATTTGTGTACGTAACATGAAGTTCACGAGTCTTTGTCGTAATCCGGTCTACCCGTAACAAGATCTTCTGCGTCAAAAGTGCGCGTTTCTCCGCGAACTGTTTAGGCGTCACCAAGTGCCGAGTGGTTGAACCGACGGTCACGCGTTCATTCGTCCGCTCGCTAGCGCTCGACGACGGACCAGCGACGGGAACGAACTCTGGTCCAGTCTGGCGCTGCACACACCCGCGTCTGGCCCCCCGTCCGTCGTCAGATTGGTCTCGGATGGCCGGCCAAAGGGTGGCGGATGCCGTCTGCCTGGCTTGTCGGCTGCTTTCCTCTTCGGTTGAACCTTCAACTTGAAACAGCGTCCTGACACTTTAAAACTGCGTTGCGTTTCCATACGCGTCGGGTGCCGGCTGTTCATGCCGAGCACATGCATACATTTATCAAGTACAAATGTAGCAGGGGTTCCGGTGTCGCTTTGGCGCTTCAACGAGAGCGTCTTTGTGGTCAAGGACGGACTCAAAAATGAACTCGCCGACGGCAAGATTGCGCTTCACCGCGACTCGTCATGGCCCCTTTAACAGCGACCCATGCGTTCCTATGCTCGCGGTTTAGTCACCTGCACGTCAACACGAACAAGTCCCAGCCCAACCTCTTGACGCTAGACGATTGCAATTGTGCTCGACGATTGCAATTTGTCGACCAAGCAAAGCAATTGCCGTTCTTCTCTAATACCCCTGGCCCTTCTTCAAAGTCGGCTTCTTTCTTCAGGTTCAGGTTCAGGTTCGCGCCTTCAGATCCCTCACCCTCGCATGCACTCTCGTCCTACAAAACCCCACTTGACAGTCGCGCTTTGATAAGGAAACCGACACACCGCGGATGTTGACGCACCTGCAACCTCCAACCTGCAAGCGGCTCGTCTTCTTATCCACCCGACCAGTGTGGTCATCCTTCTTCTCGAGTCAAGCGGTCGAGTCAAACGCGGAGGATGACGGCCGCCACCAAGGCGCGCGGCAGCGTCTCGCGCTGGCAGTGAGCGAGCGGCCGAGGCTCCTGGCGCTCATCGCGTCCTCCGCTGTGCCTCCTTCTCTATTTATTTGGCGACCCTCGTGTCTTGATGCTCATCTGTGGTGCTCCTGCATGATGCGGGGGAAAGGTGCTCCATGCGGCCGCGGTGCGGCTGGGAGCTCTGGGTTGAGCTGCGCCAGCCGCCGCCGGCGTGCGATGGCGTCGGCTGGGCGTCGACCATGCTCCTCCGCTGCTCCTGATGCAGCTCGTGCTACACTGCTCCACTGCATGCCATCGTGCGTTTACGTCCACACATGCTCGAGTTGAACCTCCTTCAGTTTGGCGGTCCGTCATCCAGGCGGCGCCATACACCGAAGAAGAGACCTGATTGCGACCGTGGGACAACCGCCAGTGACGACGACGCTCTGACTGGCTGATCTGTGACGTGTGGCGTCCGTCTGCCATCGTGTGGATGGGATGCAATGATATATCGGTTATCGGCTGTTGTTGGCTGTGCATGTCAGGCGCTGCTCTGCTTCGCGCCGCTCCCCGCCACCTTGGCCGTGTTCGCCTCGGGCGTCTGCTTCGCGCTCGACCGGCCTCTGTTGCTGCTCGCCCCTGTTCTGGTGCAACCGCCCTGCCTTCATCAGCAAGCAGTCGTTGCGAACGAACCACGCCACCTAACAACTCGTCCGTCTATGACTGGTCGGTCGTCGCGGCTGTCGCGGTGACGCGCGGCCTGAGACGGACGCCTGCAACCAGCTCTAGCGCGACTGGTGCGTAGCTGAGAGCTCTCGCTCCCCTGCTCATGCATGTCGCGCGCTCGTTAGTGTGCACTGACGAGGTCAATGACCACCCCAATGGGTGTGATCAGCCTGCTCGTGCTCGTGCGCAAGGCCGTGCATTTCTGCACGAGACCATCCCGATGGTGCATCCGTCCCAGCTCTGCATTGGCGGTTCGACTTGTCTCTTTGGTGGTCTGTTGGCTCTGACCGTCGTTCGACTGCGGCCACCCGGCGGTTCCTGACCAAGACCATGCGCTACGAGTAGACTGCTCGCCAATTCGACTAATGACCAGGTCAAGCAGCAAACGAGCAGGCAAGATGACAAGCTCTTCTCGTTCAATAGAAGACCAAGCGAGCCCCTGAACTCCGCATGCGGCTGGTTTCTCCACTCGCCTAGCGAGTGACTCGCGGCTGAAGGACACGACGCCCCGTGCGGTCAAATGCAGCCCCTCACAACTCGCCGTCCTCCAACTCGCCGTCGGCAGCAGAAGCAGCGGCGTCGACAGCGCCAGTCTCGGCACTCGGCTCGCCTGGAGCCGCCTCCGAGGCGAGCGTGAGGTCGTCGAAGCCGAGCTTGTCGAGCGTCTTGTCCATCTGCTGCTGTGCGCGGCTGCGCAGACGCTTCTTGGCCTCCTTCTTCTTCTTGTCCTCAATCTCATAAATAGACCGGTACGTGTCGCGCGGCACCTGCTCCTTGAGCAGCGCGAGGAAGACGCCGCCCTTGGTGCGGCGGCGCGCCGTGAGCTCGCGCGACTGCTCATCCACCACGAGGAACTTGCCAGGAGCGCCGCTGCCCAGCGCGTTCACCTGCTGCCCGCCCTCGCGCTCGAGCCGCAGCGTCTCCTTGAGCAGCTGCCACGCCTGCTTGGGCCCAATGTGCCGCACCACGCGGTGCAGCAGCGCCTGCTTGGGCTCCTGCAGCATCTCGGACAGCACGCGCGGCATGTCCCGCGTCGGCGGCTGCCGCAGCGCGTCCCTGTTCTTCCGCCGGCGACCGCCATGTCGATGCTTCTGCGCGCGGCTCGGGCTCTCGGCCGCCGACCGCTCCCGCTCCGGCTGCTGCGGCTGCCGGCGTCGGTGCCGGTGCCGCGCCTTGCCGCCCTCCGCTGCCCGTCCGCCCTCTCGCGGTGGCATCTGCTGCGTCTGCACCTGCTGCGTCTGCACCTGCTGCGTCTGCACCTGCTGCGTCTCGCTCATGGCGGTGCTGGCGAGGTGTGCGGCGAGGCTGCTGCCAAACGTCGTCGAGCTCTCCATCTCCATCCGCGCGCTATTGTTGTCGTTGGTTCCCGCCAAAATTGCTGGCGAGATCTTGTTGCAGATGTTGCCGACACTCTTTCGGAGGTTTTGGTTTAGTGACACTTGCCAAGGGGCTACTGTTGGTCTCCTCATCCACCATCCGCATCACCACAAGCGCATCAAGTCATGTGGGCGGTGGCGCGGCGTCGGCGGCCGATGGCGCTGGCGCTCGCGGCCTCTCGCGCTGCATCCGCCTCCTCCGCCATCGACACGCCCTTGTACTCGCTCCGTTCAGTGCTGTGGGCGCCAACGGAGCGTCAAGCACCTGCCGACGCGGCGACAGTAAGCCACGCGCTGCTGGTGCGCGGCGGGTTCGTGCGCAAGGCCGGGCTGGGCGTGTTCGCGCTGCTGCCGCTAGGGACGCGCGTGGCCGCCAAGCTGGAGCGCGTCATCGACAGCGAGATGCGGCGCATCGGCGGCAACAAGCTCGCGCTGCCCGTGCTGCTGCCCGTCGAGCTGTGGCGGCAGTCGGGTCGCTGGCAGGTGCGTGGGCCGGAGCTCATGACGCTGGCGGACCGCCGCGGAGACCGCTACGCGCTCGGCCCGACCCACGAGGAGAGCGTGTCGAGTCTTGTGGCTGCTGCCAACGTCTCCGGACGTCCCGGTGCCTCGCTACGGCTCTACCAGGTCGGCCGCAAGTTCCGCGACGAGATCCGGCCGCGCTTCGGACTGCTGCGCGCTCGAGAGTTCGTCATGAAGGACATGTACTCGTTCGACGTGGACCGACCACGCGCGCTGGAGACGTACGAGAGCGTCGCCGGCGCCTATGAGCGCATCCTGCGCGCGCGGCTGCGCCTGCCGGTCGCCAAGGTCGAGGCCGACTCGGGCAGCATCGGCGGCAGCCTCTCGCACGAGTTCCACGTACTCGCGCCGATCGGAGAGGACGCGCTACTGTCTTGTACGTCGCCAAGCTGCGGGTACGCCGCCAACGTTGAGAAGGCGCATGGACAGCTGCCGGTGGGCGAGCAGCAGGCGCCGGTTGTCGACAGCCCTCGCGTCCCGGAACTGCTTGCTCAGGCCAAGGAGCAGCTCGGGACGCGAGAGTTCTGGCGGACGGTGCAAGAGCTGCAGGAAGAAGCCGGTGGAGTGGCGCTCAAGCTGCTGCAAGTGGCTGCTGGAGACAATGAAGGCGTCCACGGCAGCGACCGGCCACCGACACATGTTGCGCTGGTTTTCACTCGCCGAGACCGTGAGGCGAACGAGTTGGCGCTCAAGCCGTTCTTCGCTGACGACGAGGAGCTCGTGGCGCTGTCGACGGCCAAGTTCCGAGCGCTGGACCTGGCGGACGCCGCCAACATGAAGCTGTCCGTGTTCTTGGACGAGTCTCTAAGTCACGACCAGTCGACCAACAAGGTCGTCCGCATCGTGAACAAAGGAGCCGAGCAATCAACAGACCGCGTCGAGTCCGGTCACTTCCGACTGGCGCAAGAAGGCGACCTGTGCTCTCGCTGCAACAGTGGCGCGGCGCTGGAGGCGAAGCGAGGCATCGAGGTCGGCCACGTATTCCACCTCGGGCAGAAGTACTCGAAGCCGTTCAACGTGACGTCGACGAGCGCCAAGGGCGACAAGACGCTCATGGAGATGGGCTGCTTCGGGCTGGGCGTCACGCGGCTCATGGCGGCCGCGGTCGAGGTCTCGCATGACGCGCGCGGCATCATTTGGCCAGTCGCCATCGCGCCGTTCAAGGTGCTGGTCATGACGATCGGCGGGAGGAAGCAAGGCGGAGACGCGACGGCGCAGGCTGCGCACTCGATTGCTGCTGATCTCAGCGCGTCGGGAGTCGTGGGCTTCTCGGAGGACGTCATGCTGGACGACCGATGGAGCGAGAGCCCAGGGTCCAAGCTGGCCGAGTCCGAGCTGATCGGGTATCCGTACCGCGTGGTCGTCGGCAAGCGCTTCGCATCCGAAGGGCTCGTGGAGGTCCAGACGCGCGCGACGATGGACAAGGTCTTCCTCCCGCCGACGGAGCTCGTGCCGTTCTTCCAGTCTCTCGCCGACAAGGGAGAGATCATCAACTGAGCTGTCGAAGAGGTGGGTCATCGCTCCTAGAGTCTAGAGAGAGAGTGCGCTTTCACCATCACGGCGGGACAATCGAGCGAGCTCTCTATCACTTCCACGGTCTTGACCTTCAGTATTTGCTGCAACTCGTTCATGAAGCTGGCGGTCTTGGCCTGCGAGGGCGCCGACGAGATGATCCAGGGCTTCGGCGTGGCCGTCAAGATGGGCGCCTCCAAGGCCGACTTCGACAACGTCGTTGCCATCCACCCGACCGCGTCCGAGGAGCTCGTCACCATGGCCCCCTGGGGCATGATCA